>JAJTUR010000181.1:0-84304 GCA_021399475.1 Hyaloscypha finlandica
AGCCTCTGAGAGCCCAGGGGCCCCGACAGCCTGGGCGTATCTCAAGTGCTCTAGTTCTTGACACATTCGATGACGGAACACGGGTAGGTCTTAAATGGTTCCTTCGCCCTCGCAATATGTGAGATGCGCAATCCCGCCGCTCCGATAAGTTGTTGCCACATATCAAGAGTGCGCTCTTTACCGCCGACCGCAAGCACCATGAAATCCGAGAGTGCATTCATAGGGGATCGAGGGTTTTCCAAGATATGCTCTTGGATGAGCAGTCTACTGTCTTCTGCCATGGCACTAGCAACAAGACGGAGGATGTTCTTGCAGATTTCATCGCCATAGTCGTGCAAGCACCAACGCAACCAATATGTGTATGCACCTGGACACACCCTGTTAGCTTATTTCGATTCCATTCTGTACGCTTTGTGTGGGGTATGTCTAGACTGGCTCCTACCTCTGGCGGGTGGTTCTTTGTGAAAGTTGATAGCAAGTCTTTGGATTTGCGCCAACTCAGGCTCATTTAAGGCCTTGCCAGCCTCAACCGTGTCAGGTGTATCTTGCAGTACAAAGCGACCTAGCGGTAACTGGGGAAACTCCCCGTGGATAGCTTTGATTGCGTGACCCATGCCGCCACCGACATCAACAAGGACTGCTCTGTCCAAGTTGGGATTTTCCTTGACTGTATCAACGAGCCAGGAAAAGTCGTAGATGCCAGCTATAGGAATCGAAGATGACGTGGAAGCCATGGCTTTCATGAACCGGTTCAACCGAGCGGGGTTGGAGGACAGCATATCAAAATAACCCATATCAGGCTTTCCGGCCGCGAATGTGATAGGGACGTGATTGATAGCTTGGGGCTCCTTGCGGCCGTAACTCTCGAAGTATTCGGGATATCGACTCAACGGTACAAATCCTTGTTGCCATCTACAGAATTCTCTTCAGCAACGAACGTTTTCTGCACACCACAACTTATTCGAAAAGAGTCAACTCACGACATGTTGAAAGAATAATTGGCCGGATTGTCTTCCCTATACCCGAGCGACCTGTACGTACATGTGATATCGTCCGGCCCGGTTTGCTTCAATAGTCCTGTGGATACGAGCACTGCTCCCACACGTCCTAGACAAAGATTAGCCAGATAAATTATGAAGGACTGTGAGAGTTAAGAGGTGTTCTCACTCATCAACGCCTCTTCCGTTTCCGTTGCCGCTGCTAACTCAGGGTAGGAAATACTGCCCTCAAGCGGGATCAAGTCGAAGGCCTTCCATTCGTAGAAGAGCTGAGCGGCAGAATACTGGGCCATCTTCATGCTCATATCCCTCCACATATCATGATGCGTTTCAACAGCGTTCAGTACCGTATGGGCTGCATCAATGATCTGTCGGCGCTGTGCCTTGTCCATGACGTCGTCTGTGTCGTCGGCGTGGATCACAAAATCCTGGACAGCCGCGTTTAATTTCTCAGCAGCATCTGCTACCGTTCCCTTGCTCGGCTTAGGGATGGTCGCCATTGTGACCGATTTCTTCTTGTTCCTGGTAAGTACGAAGACCGTCTGGCAGAAACTCCCCTCAAGACTCTAGCCTCAGACTAGATATAGAAACAAACGAGGCGGTCTTGAATCTAATGTAACGTGGCTACTTTATAGAGCTGGACTGCTAGAGCCTTCGTGCTCCGCACAATTCACTGGAAAGGCCGGCGGGCATTGGACATCCAGGCTGCACGGCTAATGCAACGGTAGGCCGCGCTCTAGCAACTATATTTAAACTTTTTTTTAATAAACAAGCTCCGCGGCTTAAATATAGTATAAAACTAGCAGAAGTCATAAGTAATAAAGGATTAAAAAGTAAAATATATATATAATGTAATTTATAAGCGAGTAGCTACTTTTAAATATATATAAAAAATATTTATATATAATTATATACTTTAGCTAATTTAGCTTTTAATTAAATAAAATTTTAAACTTAACTTTTTATTAGTATTAAAAGGCGTATTATTAGTAAGTTAATATAGAAATTTAAACTTTTTACTAGAATTAAAAGGTGTATTATTAGTAAGTTAATATAGAAATTTATGCTTTTTACTAGTATTAAGGGGTGTATTATTAGTAAGTCGGTATAGAAATTTATACTTTTACTAGTATTAAGGGGTATATTATCGGCAAGTTAATATAGAAATTTATGCTTTTTACTAGTATTGAGGGATATACTATTAGTAAGTCGATATAGAAATTTATACGTTTTACTAGTTATAATCTAAGTATTAAAGGTTATTCCAATATGGAAATAGTACGAGAAGAGCTTCTAATTAATCCGTTAAAGGGTATTCTAAGTAATATATATATAAGGTTTAAAGGTTTATAGGTATAAAAAACAGGGTTAAGACTATAAGCGAGGTTAGAAGTTCTTAAACTGAATTTAAATTAACTATGCTTAAGTATCTTCTTTCCCGCCCGTTTCTACTAGGAAGAGGAGGATACTCTATTCTATCTTGAATTCGAGGTCCTTTCCCCTAAGAATAGTAGTCACCTAGTTTTGAAAGAAAAGGACAGTAATAGCTTCAGCACTACGACACTCATAGTTTCAGCACGTAGCCCGTTATGACCTCAAACGAGCCGGTTGTCGTTATTGGGAGCGCCTGCCGATTTCCAAGAGGCCTTGATACTCCCTCGAAGTTGTGGGAGCTTCTGAAGGAGCCGAGAGATTTGCAGAGCACTATCCCCAAGGAGAGATTCAACATCGATGCCTTTTACCATCGCGATGGCTCGCATCCTGGGCGTACTAACGCACGCCACGGCTACTTTCTGCAGGAGGACCTGCGTTCCTTTGACGCCTCGTTCTTCAACATACAGGCCGGAGAGGCCGAAAGCATGGATCCACAGCAGCGCCTGCTACTCGAGACAACGTACGAGGCTGTCTCCTCCGCGGGACTACGGCTACAGGATCTCAGAGGCTCTCCCACGGCGGTATATGTTGGCATAATGACCCGCGACTTCGAGGTCACCAAGGTCCAGGACCTGCAGCATATCCCTACCTACCTAGTGACAGGTTCTGCTACAAGTATCGCGTCCAACCGTTTGTCGTACTTTTTCGACTGGCGTGGCCCGAGTGTGAGTCAATAGGCGTAAACTGAGTTCTCGACTGATTGAGCGCATAGATGACGATTGATACTGCGTGTAGTTCGTCTCTTGTTGCCGTGCACCTCGCTGTGCAACAACTGAGGAGTGGCAACAGCAGGACGGCGGTGGCGGCCGGGTCCAACTTGATATTGTCTCCTTGTATGATCCAGCCGTGGGATTTCTAAGTTAAGCAGCCATGCTGCTGCAAGGATCGGGGCTAACGTAACGGTGGACGACAGTGGGCTACATCATGGAAAGCAAACTGAACATGCTCTCACCTACGGGCAGATCGCGCATGTGGGATGCAGCCGCCGATGGCTATGCTAGAGGAGTGAGTACTATAGCCCCTCCTTACGAGCATTGTATAGCACAAGCATTATACACTAACCATGCCTTTCACGATTAGGAGGGTGTGTGCGCCATAGTTCTTAAGACGCTCAGCCAGGCACTGCTGGATGGCGACAGCATCGAGTGTGTAATTCGAGAGACAGGCGTCAATCAAGACGGGCGGACAACGGGCGTTACGATGCCAAGCCATCAAGCACAAGAGGCGCTGATCCGCACAACATATGCGAGAGCAGGTCTCGACGTAGCAAAGGCCGGAGACCGCCCCCAGTTCTTTGAAGCCCACGGTCAGTATTTCAGTTCTTCCTCTCCTTGTTAGACCGAGGGAAGATGTCAAGACTCAACAATATTAATATGGATGTATCGCAGGAACGGGGACTCCAGCGGGGGACCCACAGGAAGCGGAGGCGATTGCAACGGCTTTCTTTGGTGGTCGTGATAGTGACGGGCATGCTGCTGCGTCAAGCGACGAAGACAGAGAGACCCTGTTCGTTGGCAGTGTCAAGACCGTTATTGGCCATACCGAAGGCACTGCTGGCATTGCCGGCCTGATGAAGGCGTCGCTCGCCCTACAGCACGGTGTGATCCCCCCAAACTTACTCCTCGAAAAGCTTAGTCCTCGTATAGCCCCCTTCTATAGGCACTTGCGCATTACGAAGAAGGCCCAGCTATGGCCAGCGGTTGCGCCCGGTCAACCACGAAGAGCAAGTGTCAACTCATTCGGTAAGTACCCTCTTAGTAGCGCCTCGCTTCTTGGATCGATAGATGGGTAGTTGGTTGGGATAGATTAGTTGGAGGCGAAACGATCAAATATTCTCTTAAGGCATACATTGACCTAAGTTGCTTCTCACCCTGGTCCACATCCCTACTTGATCCGGAGATGTTTTGCAGGCCCGAGTTTTACATTAGATCTTATTGCAGCTAACTAAATGTTAGGTTTTGGGGGCACTAATGCGCATGCCATTGTAGAACAATATATACCCCAAAATGAAAGCTCTCGGGGTGCGCGGGAGAACGTCAGGTCGGAGTGCCTGCCAGTGGTCAGTACCAATACCACCATTTCAGGCTGCGCCTTACCTCTGGTATTCTCCGCGAAGTCGGAGGCCTCATTGAAGGGTACTATGAAGAGCGTACTTCGCTTCATTAGGACCAGGGGGCCAGAGTTCGATATGCTAGACCTAGCATGGACAATGCTCCGCAAGCAATCCGCCATGCCCCTTCGCCGCGCCATCGCTGGCCGGACGAGAGAGGCCGCCTGCCTTGCCTTGGAAAGTGCCATTAAGGACGCCGACTCCGTCGCGCGCTTGAGGCCGGCGTCTGAGTCTAATAACGACAAGAAACCTCGGATCTGTGGCATTTTCACAGGACAAGGTGCGCAATGGCCGGGTATGTTAAAGACACTCGTTTCGACCATGCCGTACGTCAGAGACATTATGGCGGAACTCGACCACTCGCTACAGACCCTACCGACCGAGTATAGGCCCTCGTGGTCGCTGCAGGAACACTTCATGCTGCCAGGGGACAGCATTCACCACGCCGCCTTCTCCCAGCCGCTCTGCTGTGCCGTGCAGATAGTCCTCGTGCGGTTGCTGGCCGCCGCAGGCGTCTTATTTGAGACCATCGTAGGCCACAGCTCGGGCGAGATCGCCTGTGCGTTCGCCGCAGGATTCATCAGCGCCTCGCAGGCAATTCGCATCGCTTATCTTCGCGGTGTTGTCTCTAGACATGCGTCCTCTCCCAGGGGGGAGGAAGGCGCCATGCTAGCGACAGGCCTGTCGTATGAGGACGCCAGGGAGCTGTGCGAACTTGAGGCATTTCAAGGCTGCGTCTGCATTGCGGCCAGCAACTCGCCTGACAGCACTACCGTCTCGGGCGATATAGATGCCATCCGTCACTTCCAGGGCACACTGGAAGAGGAGTCAAGGTTTGCTCGGCTCTTGAGGGTGGATAAGGCCTACCACTCGCACCATATGCTCCCTTGCTCATCGCCTTATATCGAAGCCCTCGTCGCGTGTGGCTGTGCGGTGGCCGATGGCGCCGACTCCTCCGCGTCTCCTTCCGTCGCTTGGTATTCCTCGGTGTATGAGAACAGACGCATGAGGCTCTGCGATGTAACCGCCAAGTATTGGACGGACAACCTGGTCTCTCCGGTTATGTTCTCGCAGGCTGTCTCGCAGGCTGTTACTGCATGTCATCCACTGGACGCGGCCTTGGAAATCGGCTGTCACCCTGCCTTGAAGGCACCTTGTCTTGCGACCGTGAGTTCCACCTCAGGCTCTGAGGAGCTGCCATATACGGGGTGCATGCGGCGGGGTGCGGATGATGTAGATGCCTTTGCCGACGCTCTTGGATATCTCTGGGAGCGATTCGGCCTCGGCGCCGTCGACCCGGACGGCTTCATCTCTAAGTTGGTCTCGCCCCAGCTTGGACGCCCGATCAAGAGCCTGGCCAGCGCACTGCCGCGGTACTCGTGGGACCATTCTCGAACCTACTGGACCGAGTCGCGTGCTATACGCGCCCATCTCCGCGGATCTGTTCCCCATCTTCTCCTGGGCACGCTTTCGGCCAACAGCACCTCATCGACGTTCCAGTGGCACAACCTCGTCAGACCCCGGGATCACGAGTGGCTCAGGGGCCACGTACTCCATGGCCAGACAGTATTTCCTGCTGCCGGCTATGTGACTATGGCCCTAGAGGCCGCGATTCACGTGTTTGGCGATCGTCAGATTCAGCTCCTTGAACTCCTCGACCTGAGTATTGACAAAGCCGTTACCTTTGAGGACGAAAACAGCCTGGCAGAGGTCAACCTTACGGCAAAGATCATCTCCGACCCCACTGAGGCAGAACGAACCACGCTTAGCTTTAGTATCGATTCGTGCCTGGCTAGGGAGACCAAGCTGTCGGCGTCGGTCAGAGGTCAGCTCGTCGTCACTTTCGGACCTGGATCACACCATGTTCTGCCGCCCGCCCAGGAGGAGCACCCCCATATGAATACGGTCGACGTCGATGTCTTCTATCGCGAACTCGAAGCCCTAGGCTATGAATACGGGGGATGGTTCCGCCGCATTCACAGTATTAGGCGGGCTGATCGCAAGGCCTCCGGGACTCTGGCTTACCCTCGACTGGAGGACGAGGATGGACGGCGTCATATCGTGCTGCACCCGGCGTCGTTGGACCTGGCATTCCAGACCGTCACCGGGGCCTATTCCTCCCCTGGTGATAAGCGTCTGCGGTCGATGTATGTGCCTGTTCGCGTCGGCAGAATCGCGCTGGTTCCTCCGGTTTGCTCGTCGGCCTTCGAGTCTTCAGACCAGGTCCACTTCAACACGACAAACACCTATGACAAGGGCGACCTCCTATGCTGCGATATCGAGGTGTCCGACGCCAGCAGCAGGGCCGTCCTCTATCAGGTTGAGAACCTTGTCTTTAAGCCGCTCTCGCCGCCATCTGCTTCTGAGGATCATCGCCCGTTCTGCAGGTGGGTCTGGGGTCCGCTTGTGCCTAACAGACTCCTGGACAATCCAGAGTGGTGGGCCACTGCGCAGGACCACGAGGCGATACCCGTCATAGAACGCGTCGTCTACTTTTACGTGAGGCGCTTCCTGAGCCAGCTCCCGGACAAGCACCGCCTTAAGGCCGCACCACACCACCAGAGACAGATCCACTGGTGCGAGCACGTCCTGGCCGAGGCCCAGCAGGGACGGCATCCGTGGTATAATGCATCGTGGGAGGCTGACACATATGCTGAAGTTCAGCAGCTCTGTGAAAGGTAGGTGGAGAATACCCCACTATATACAGTGCCCTCGGAGCCCTCGTGCTGACTGGTTACCTTAACGCTGTTAGCAACTCGTATCACCCGCACGTGCGCATGGTTCAGAGAGTAGGCGAACACATGCTGTCGACGGTCCGCGAGAACAGTAACCCATTCCATTTCATGGATCACGACGGCCTGCTCACGGAATTCTATACAAGCACCCTGACTTTTGGTCCACCGTTGCTTTACGCCCAGGATCTGGTTCGTCAGATTGCACATCGTTTCCAATCTATGGATATCCTCGAGATCGGTACGCCTTATAATAACCCATCACAGAGCCCCATGTCCCTATATACCTGCTAATAATTGCCTTATAGGCGCTGGCACCGGTGGGGCAACAAGGTACATCCTCGGGACCTCACAGCTGGGATTCAACAGCTACACCTACACCGATATCTCTGCCGCCTTCTTCGAGAAGGCCCGTGTGGAGTTTTCAGACCACGAAAACAGGATGGAATTTCGCCAGCTTGACATACGACGAAGTCCAGAGGAGCAGGGATTCAGACCCCAGTCCTACGACCTTGTTGTCGCGTCGAATGTCCTCCACGCCACGCCCAGGCTAGAAGAGACGATGGCTAACGTGAGGTCCCTGCTGAAACCTGGGGGCCACGTAGTTATTCTCGAAATTACCTACCGTGAGCAAACCCGTAACGGTTTTATCTTCGGTCTCTTCCCGGACTGGTGGGCGGGTGTCGATGAGGGGCGGGTTTTGGAGCCCTTTGTATCTCTGGATCGATGGGATGAGATCCTTAGGCGGACTGGGTTTTCCGGCATCGACAGCCGAACACTTGATCGAGACAGCAAACTGTTCCCCACCTCGGTCTTCAGCACCCATGCCGTCGACGCCAGAACTCTACGGCTGTCCGAGCCGCTGTCGGCGCCGTTGCGGGATTCATACCCACAGCTCGTAGTTGTCGGTGGCGATTGCCCAGGGACATCACGTATCCTGGACGGCGTGCGTAAGGCTTTACCACATCGGCGACTGATATCTGTGAGGAGACTGACGGACATGCCTATGCACGAATCGGCATTTGAAGCCAAGCCGACTTTCCTTGTCCTCTCGGAACTCGACGATGAACTCTTCTCCGGTTTTGACGAGCACAAGCTTGAGGCCGTTAAGACGGTCTTTTCTTGTGCCGGTCATATTCTTTGGCTTACGGAAAATGCATGGGTTGACCACCCACGCCAGGCTATGACTATTGGCATGCTTCGGTCGGCTCGGCTCGAATATGTCGATGCTCACATTCAGGTATTGGACGTGGATGCTATCGAGAACTTGGACATCAAGTTCTTGCTCGAGCAGCTTCTGCGCCTCGAGGAGGCATCCGGAGCACAAAATGACATTACGTGGACCGAGGAGCCCGAGGTCTACCTGTCCAGGAAGCGTGCGTGGGTGCCACGTCTCAAGCGCGATGCGCCCCGAAACAACCGCATGAACTCGGGACGTCGTGCGATTCTGGCTGATATCGACCCGGGCAAGGTCCCCGTCACCTTGCACACGACGGATATGGGGGCGTATTTGGAGTCCACTGAGACTTTCCCTCCTCTTGGGGCCTCCCCCAACGCATCGCGATCGACCGTTCTGGTCCGCTATGCCCTTGCCAAAGCCATTCGCGTGGGCAATCTCGGATACTTCTATCTTATACAGGGCATCGTTGCAGGCACGGACAGGCCGGTCGTTGCGCTCTCGGAAACCAACACATCGATCGTCCATGTCCCCGCCAGGCGAGTCTTTGCCTTGCCAGACGCCCGAGGCTTCGAGATGACGCGTGCATTACTTGCGGTGGCAGCGAGCCTCCTTGCACAGGTCATCCTATCGAGCACAGTCTCCGGTGCATCAGTACTCGTCTTGGAACCGCCAAGATTCTGCATTGAAGCGCTCGCACGAGCAGCAAAGAGCCAAAATGTTCGTACTTATTTCGCAACGGTCCACGGCCAGTCGTCTTCGCCTGACGCTGGCGCGGTCTCGTGGATTCGGCTGCACCCGCAGGAGACGGATTCGGGTCTGAAGTGCGCGGTGCCGGCAGACCTCTCGGCCTTCTATGACTTCTCAACCTACCAGGGCGCCGCCGGCCTGAGCCGCCGTTTGACCAGCAGTCTACCGCCCAGTTGTTTCACGTGCCGCAGCGTCAGAGACCTCATCCAGGATGTTGCGGCGCCCATTAGCTGTGAAGAAAGGCATGAAGCGGAGCACATCCTGCTAGTCGAGCAAGTAGTGATGGCGGCGGCAAAAGACCTGACTACTACTACTACCATTCCTCCTCCCATAGACGCCTCAGTTGTACCGGTGAGCCAGATTACGACTTCGCAGGTTACCTTTGGTCTCTCCACGGTGATCGATTGGAAGGTGGACAGCCTAGTCCCGGCGCGGGTTCGCGCAATCGATGCTGGAAAGCTGTTCGTCGATGACAAGACCTACTTGCTCGCTGGACTTGCAGGAGACCTTGGGCGATCTCTAGCTCGCTGGATGATCACGCGCGGTGCTCGCCATATTGTGATGTGCAGCCGGCATCCCCAGGCCCCCGATCCGAGGTGGATCAAGCATGTCGAGAAGTTGGGTGGGGATATCACGGTGTTGCCAATGTAAGCTCGCATAAACAAACCTCTAACCCGGATTTCCCTCCTATTTCGTCTCTTTGAACTAACGATACTACTACACAACAATAGGGATCTCTCTAACGAAGAATCAGTCGATGTCGGTCTCGCTGAGATTCGCCAAACGTTACCACCTATCGGCGGAATCGCGTTCGGGCCGATGGTCCTGCAGGACGCTCTGTTGAAGGATATGGATCTCTATATGATGGAGATGGCAATGAATCCCAAGGTCGAAGGAGCACGACTTCTCAATGCGCGATTTTCTGACCCCGCAAACCCCCTTGACTTCTTCGTCATGTTCTCGTCCATTGTCGCAGTTACCGGCAATCCTGGCCAAACCAACTACACGGCGGCCAATGCGTACCTCCAAGCCATCGCCCAGCAGCGGCGCGCGAACGGACTAGCGGTAAGTAGCAATAGACAAGACAAACCCTTTAGATAGTCATCCACTCGCTAACCGACGATCGTGCTCGCAAAGGGATCAACCATCGACATCGGCGCCGTATTTGGGGTTGGATACCTTAATAAGTCCCACCGCGAAGAAGAGTTCCAGGGTGTTCGTTTTCAGTATGATATGCTTGCAGAATACGAACTCCACACGCTCTTCGCCGAGGCCGTCGTCTCTGGGCGGCGTAGTATTGCCGGTGCCGACGGCGATAGCATAGCCGTGACCGACATGTCCGATATCGAGATCACGACGGGTATTCATGACCTTGATCCAGTGTATAAGGGGCATATCAAATTCTTCGACGACCCTCGCGTCGGAAACCTCAGGGTTCCGGACCAGCAGCGTGGCAAGCGAGGCAATACGTCGGCCTCCAAGGGCTCGGTCAATGGACAACTCGTGAAGGCAACGACGATGGATGAAGTCCGCCAGATCGTCCTCGGTATGAGCTAAGCCAGCATGGCCTATAACCGTTGATAATGATCAACCCGCTAACCCGGCGCGCAGAGGGCCTGTCGGATAAGCTGCGCGGTACCCTACAGATTCCCGCCGAGGAGGATATTAACCCGACAATTCCGCTAATTGATCGCGGGATAGACTCCCTGGGCGCTATGACCGTCACGTCGTGGTTAGTACAACACATACACTCATTCGCCGTTGTTTTTATCCATTGCTCCACAACGCTTTCTGACTGTATGGCACTCTTGGCAGGTTCTCAAAGCAGCTATGTCTTAATGTGCCAATCTTGAGTATTCTAGGTGGCGCCTCAATCGCTGATCTCGCTCAAGAGGCAGCAGGGCGACTGCCACCAAGTGCTATACCCCTAGTCGAATCCGCTGACCGCGATGCGGCTTCAGAGCCCGCTAATAGTAACCAGCAGAACGGTTTGGAGCCGCCATCTGTGAACCTTGACTCGGGCTCGGATACATACCCTACAGGGCCGTTACTAACCGACGAGGTTCCAAGTGACGAGCCTACAATTGTGCGCCAGGAACCTTTGTCTCTAGGCCAGGAATATTCATGGAAGCTCCAAATGCAGCATTTGGAGAACCCAACCATCTTTAACAACACTATTGGTATGTTTATAAAGGGTAACATCGACCTCGGGCGACTTACAAGGGCCTTGAACCACTCTCTCAGCCGACATGAGATATTCCGCACAGCATTCTTCGAGTCTCAGCACGATTCCCAGCCGGTGCAGGCCATCATGAAAGCCCCAACGTCACGCTTCCGGGTTATCCCAGTGGCAGACCGAGCAGCCGCCGAAGAAGGATTCCAGCAGCTGGAGAGGGCCAGATACGACATTGCCGCGGGCGAGACTCTCAAACTCGTCGATTTCTACTGGTCGGGCGGGGACCAGCATCTGCTCGTTATTGCCTATTACCGACTCGTTGGTGACGGGTCGACAACCGAGAATCTCTTGCTGAGGCGACACAGCTGTACAATGGCGCAAACCTGTCGCCCCCACCGCAATTTTCCTCTCTTGCCGAGCGTCAGCGATCGGATCTCGAAAGTGGTCGGATGGACGCAGACATTGCGTACTGGGAGTCCATGTACAGAATAGCACCGCCGGCGGTCTTGCCGGTCATGCCCCTGCCGCAGGCACAACGACGACGGGCCGCCCCTATTACTTGGGAGCAGCACACGGCCAGTGCTCGCTTGAACCCCATGGTGGCCTTGCGCGTCAAGGAGCGCAGCCGTCAGCACAAGGCCACCCCTATGCAGTTCTACCTCGCCGCCTACAACATATTATTGGCGCGTTTGACCGGCAGCACTGACACCGTCATCGGCATCGCGGATACCAACCGCTCCACCGTGGAGGAGCTGTCCGCCATGGGCTTCTTCGCGAACCTCCTCCCCGTACGGATGCCGGCCTACTCGACCAGCGAGACGTTCGGCGACGAGTTCACGGCCACCAAGGAGGTCATGCGGCAGGCAATGCAACACGCGCGTGTGCCGTACGGCGTCACACTAGAGCGCCTAGGCCTCCTCGCGGAGCAGAGCAACAACCCCTCCGAGGGCAACAAAAAGACATTGTTGCATGCGCCGCTCTTCCAGGCCGTCTTCGACTACCGGCAGGGCCAGGCCGAGAGCGGGACCATCGGCGGTGCCAGTATTGTGGAGGTGGTGGCGTCGCGGGAACGCACCCCCTACGACGTCGTTCTCGAGATGTCGGACGACCCGACCCGCGATCCGCTCATTACGGTCAAGCTGCAGAGCTCGCTGTATGGTCCGCTGGATCCGCAGGCCTTTGTGGATGGATACTTGTCCATTTTGGCCTCCTTCTCCATGAATCCGGCGCTGCGGGTGAACGAGGCAAGATTGGTCACGGGGGACTAGAGAGAGGCTGATCCACGACCTCTCGGCCCGTGGGCGGAAAGAAGTGTCCCGATGCACCAACCCCTAAGTCGTAGAGAATAGAAAGAAATCGATAGTGTTCTCTTTGCATCTCTATGCTCAACCGAGGTCAGTGTGCACTAAGCTTTATATCTGCTGGGAAACTTGGTACAGGCCTTATATAATTAGGGGGAAAAATGAAATGTTATTCTTCCTGTGCATGGTCTAGTCCCGGCACGAGCGAGTTGACCACCCATGATATATAGACACAGGCCATGGGAGACAAAAAGGACAGTTGTCTAACTGCGACGATAAGCACTCTCTCCCGATAATCTTGGGTGCCTCCAAGTCAGGCATTTGTTGGCGGCCATGCCATATTTTGTCAACCAAATCAAAAAGACTAACTTAACTTATATATTTTTATTTTAGTTATGTTATATGCCTCTCCCGAACACTCCTGACCTATTAATTCCGAAAATTTTGATCGCGTCGTCGCCGCCCACCTGAATAATAGAGAGCCTCCTATTATAGTGTGATAGGACCCCTCGGCCAACGACACCACCATCAAGCTCTTTTCGCCTTTTAAACTTATAGAACGATTGGATATGGATTTCTGATTTTCATCACGATACTAAAAAGTTATTCTCAGTGTTGTGGCGGCCAGAGCGCGCTATGTCATACGCCGTCGCCACGTAGGCTGATACCTCCTCCAGTTAAGCGATCAAGGATCCTGGTCAGCAGCGGTGTGGTTATAGTAACCTCGGTAAAATTGTAATGCCTTCGGAGAGAAGAGAGCGCGGGGCTTTGTGGTTTAGTAATCTCTTATGTAATCTTGTGGCTTGTAAGGTGGTGGCTTGCAAGGTTGTGGCTTGCCTCGCCGTTTCCAACGCTTAGCTGTTTCTACTATTGCTTTCTTTTTATTAGGGGGGTTTCGCTTCATCCTTTGTAACAGCGACGTCTAAGCGCTCCTATTTCTAGTATTATGCCCCTTCTCTTTTTCCACAGCGCATTCTTGACTCTAAGAAGGTACAATTCTTGTTCTGTTATATCATCTCCTCCAAAATTTGTACTTACTTCTTCACGATCTCAGCCTTCTGGTCTAGGGGATACGTTAGTTCTAAGTAGTAACGCTGGCGTGCAGTCTGTTTGTAATACGTCACCCTCGGAAATTACCCACGAGGGAGAGGAGGGTAGCGTGCACGAGCTTACAACAGAACTGCAGGAGAGAGCGAAGCAGATTTGTAATGCAGACCGGGCGAGGTTCAGGCAGTTCTATGAGGAAGAGTTAAGGAGGAAGAGGCCTGATTATAACGTACGACGACCGAGAGGACCTAACAAGAGATTCCTGGCTACGGAGGGATATGTAGCGCCTGATCGGGCGGCGCAGGAGGGACTACAAGCCAAGCAGATTTGTGATGCAGACCGGGAGAGATTCAGGCAGTTTTATAATGACGAATTCCGGGCGAAGAGGTCTAAGCAATTCCGTTCCGGAGAACCACCTCGGGGAGGACCTGACAAGATTCTCCCGGCCAGGGAGGGTGGTGTAGAGTCTAATAAGGCAGCGTAGGAGAGACTACGAGCCAGGTAGGAGTAGCGAGTCAAGGACGATTAGCTTCGGGAGAGTAGAAGGTTCGCAAGGCAGCGAGTATGGTAAGAGCAGCGAGTCAAAGACGATCAACTCCTAGAACGCTATAGACTAGGAGAGCTTCGGGATAGGGAGCTACGAGGATTACATCATTAATATAACGAGATAGAAGGTTATATTATTGCTTCTAATAGTATCCTCTCATCTTTCCTAGATAAGAAATTAAAATAATATTTAAATAAATAATTATTATTAGTACTAAAAAGAAAAAGCTATTTTTAAAAAGCTATTTTTTATATTAAAAAAATTATAATAATAAGGTACATGTGGGTGATTCTGCGTCGGGAAGCGGCGGGCCCTGATCGGGCCATCCGCGCCCCCCGATCCTCCGGCCGCTCTAGCGCCGTCCCGCCACGCGGCCGCGTCGACGCTAAGGCGTCGCGAGCCCTACGTCGAGTATAAATCCAGCGCTGCTTCCCACCTCGACCTCTGCCTCCTTCCCTCACACTTTCCCTCCCCAACTTTACTCGCATCGCGCCAGCCGCAGACCCGGCCTTTTTCCCTCACCCAGCCCTCGTCTCGGTCCCTCTATTAGTCCGACGCTAACGCGTGTGCCGCACCTCGAATCTGTTTCACCCGGTCCTAGACCTGCCCCTCTGATTTGCTCGTACCCTCTATGAGTTTCCTCCTTCCTCCACCTACATACCTCAGAATCCTGTATTCGCGCTAACGACGACGACGACCCTAGCCCAGCTGAAAAACTCGGCCTCGCCGACGGTTCTGCGGCGTGGTAGCGCTACGGCACCAGCTCTTCCGGCCTATCGAGATCCAATAATTCGTCCCCACTCACTCGTACGTACTCGCGATGATCTCAATCCTCCCTGCTCCTCGATAGGCATAACTCCGAGAGCCAGAATCCTTTGCACATCTGATAGTACTCGGGCTTCCCGTGAGGCTTCCTGCTAGCATTGGCAGGTGCTCTGATTTGGCATGAGTAGTGCATCTGGATGTGGGCGCTGGCCGGTGAGCGTGAAGGCTTAGCCGGTGGCCTGATTAATCCTAAGCACTTGCTGCAGCTATAGGGCGTAATGACGCGGCCACGTAACACTAAGGAGGAGGGGCGCCGGAGAACCATGATAGCCGGTTTTACGTGTATAAGCGGCATAGCCAGCAAGATTAGGAGGTCAAGAGGTATTGTCTATCCTGCTATATGACTCTTTGCCCGCAGATCTCCGATACTAGTACTATTTTAGGGATATAGGTGACGCGCGTTGCTATCTTGGTATAAAATGATATAGCGGAGGCCGTTAGAGTAGTCGTGGACCTGCCTTACTCCTATATAATACGAGGTTAGGCGGTTTCCCTACTAGGTATAACGATGAGCTATAGGTAGATCCTTAGCCTCACTTACTATTCTTGGCGTCTCTAGGCAGGAATTAAGATCTAACATGTATGAAAGAGCTATATTAGGTTAGGGATCTCTTTAGGATCCATGGAGCGCCTAGTTTCATAATATAATAATTAAGAAGGTCTTATGGACCTGATTCGCCTAGATACGAGAGCTTAGTATAGGAGCCTACTAGATCCTACTAGATGCTAGGAGAGTAAGTACCTTTCCCTTTATCTCCTATATACCCTATATAACCCGGTTTAGTAGAAGGAGTAGCCTCTGAGGTTATATGGCTTACTCTTTCTTTGTGATTATTAGCGCCTCGTTTATACCCCGCCCTTAAGCTTTACCAGCGATCGAAAAATGACGCCGTGATCTGGTTAATATTACTCTATAGCTAGGCTAAGATAGGTGGCTTGGGGGAGGTTGTTATATATTAGTAATATTTCGAGGCCTTACGATTATGGCTAGAGAATCCTGTATATTAATAGCGTTTCCGGGCCTTTGTAGCTAAGTCGAGACTTGGTATACACGTCGTATATATTAACGGCGAGATATTTTTATGGAAAGGGGGCGGTAGTGAGACGGCGGGATGGTAAGAGAGGATGGTAGATAGTGACTACGTCCTAGCTAAGAGTATATAGAGTAATAGATCTATAAGAAACCTCTATTCCCCCCTCTTCACGTGCTCTCTATAATACATATTCCGTATCCAGAAGCCGAATTTCGAAAGCCTTTTACTTTTTATTTATACTACTCTTTTAGATAGCTACCTTAATAATATTTCCTTATAAACCCCCCGACTATATTATTTATAAACCCTCCTCTAAACGCCTCGCCCCGTAACCTGGCTCTATTAAGAAGAAGAATACGCGGTTTGACTTCACCGATATACCTATTGAAAAGCTATAGGCCCTAGGAAGCGCGATAGGTAGTAGTAATTTGCGGTAGAAGCTTACTAGAGATAGTAGGGCTATAGCTAAAGATATACAAGCTTCTAGTAATAGTTTAATTAGAACCCGAGGTACGTGTTTAGATTACGTTTTACCGTAGCGTCCGTCTTTATCTAATATTATATAGCGACCCTAATTATATAGAAGCATGACTCCGGTGACGATACCAACAACAATGGCCTTCCCTTAATAACCTGGTTACTCTCCTCGAGTTATAAGCGTAGGTTAGTAGGAGAGAGACTACTTATAAAGAGTATTCTTGAGGAGAGTAATAATAGAGCTCTAGATAATAATAGTTCTCATAGGTTAAATGCCTCTGGTACCTATAGTAGGTATACTAAGCTCTTTGGGTATAGTATATATAGTGTATTAAATAATTTAATTAATTATAATTATTAGCTAGTAATTAAATTAAATTAAGTTAGAATCGTAGTAATCAAATTATAATTAATTATTTACTTAATTTAATTAAATATAATTAATTACTGGGTCACGTGTTACTACACGTGACTATAAAGATAATATAAGCGTTATGGCGCAAAAGTAAAGAGTATTTTACCCTAATTTAGATGTCGCTTTACTATTATAGGCTTAGTAACTAGTATCCCGCTTTTACTCGCTTTACTTATCTTTATAAATAAGTACTATAGTAGTGGTTTTAACTTCTCTAGTCACGTGGGTGCGGTCATGTGATATCCAGAGCAAATAATTCACATATATATTACCTTACTCTCCTTCTCTCTTCTTTGGAAATTAATTAATATTTACTCTCTTTATGCTTTAGTCATATATTATTTAAAGAAAAAGAAGAGAATTTATTACTTATATAACTTTTATATGGGTTTCACGTGATAATTAGAAATAATTAATTATAATTTTTCTAATAATTAAATTTTTTTTGAAAGTCGATAATTAAATTATAATTGATTATTTACTTGATTTAATTAAATATAATTAATTACCTTAATTATTTTTTTGATACACTGAGTATATAGAATCCTTACTAATGGTACTATAGATGAACTAATTATATTAGATAGCAATAATAGGTTGAAGGATGGCGATGACGATCTTGATACCTAACCTAGCCCTTATACTCTTAATAACGCCTCTAATTAGGAAATCCTACCCCTTCTTCCTAATTGTGCGGCTAATAAGCGTGATTCTAATCACGGTATTAATAATAACTGGGATAATGAGTTAAATACTCCTAACTAGGAAGCCGCTACTAAACCGAATATACTAACTAATTCGGCTAGCTATAGACTATGGTAGGATATTAAAGACAGGGGCTATATTAACGATGACCTCTATCTAATTACTTCGCTTAAGTAGGAAGGCTTAGCCTCTATACCCGCCTAAACTTAGCCTTACTCTCGCTACTCCTCCCTCGGGGTATTATAGGATTAAATTAACCTACGTAATAATAACGGAGCTAGGCGGAATATATTCGAGGAGCCAGCGCCCTACTCTCTATTAATAATATTTGGCGAGGATAGTAGAGGAAGGAGGGATGGAAACGTCTCTAAGCTAGGAAAGGACTTGCTCCTGACTTTTCGGCTATTAGCCCTCTAGACTAATCTAGAATATAATTAAGGTAGGCCTAGTTATAGTAGATTTAAGGGGCCGAGGCATGTGACTCCGCTTCGTAGTCGAGGCTAGGAAGAGGATAGGCCATAGGAGCGATAATAATAGGAGATAGCCCTAGAGCTAATAGAGAATCAGGGCTCGGAGAACGGCGATGATAGGGAGTAGCAGGGAGAGAAGCGGCGGCACCGGGAGGAGACTAAGGAGATTAGTAGCGGTATCCACTAGTCTAAGGATAACGTTCACGCTCATAACACAAATGACGAGGATAATGAGGGCCCGTGACTAATAAAGAGGCGGCGGAAGCTCAAGTATCTAGTAACTCTAGTTAGTAACGAGTAGCGCGATACGTCACGAGACAAGGAAAGGACCCTTAGCACTATTATTAAGAGTATATTCGCTAGTACTACTAGCGCTACCCCTGCCGTATTTAAACCCGCTCCCCTTCCTAAACCTTAACTAGCGGCAGAGGTGATTAATACTAACCAGGATTAGGAGGTCCGCAAAATTATCGGCAAAGAGGATATTAATAGTGTGCTGTACTACTTAGTAGAGTGGTCCGCGACGCTAGTGCCTAGACACTTGCTAGGACATATAAAGGGGCTAGTGGATGAGTTCGAGGCCCGACTTCGAGCATAGCACGGGGTCAAGAACGAGCGAGGGAGGTCAGGTTTGAAACGAGGCGAGCAGGCGGTGGTAGAAGCAGAGATAGCGGGCGGTCAATAGCAGAAGAGACGGCGAGGCCGGCCCCGGAAGCAGACCTGAGGCTGGCTATCAAGAGCAATGCTGTCAAGCTCTATGTGCCTACCTGTCCCTTTGCATCCGCTAGGATGAACGTCTGAAAGGAATCTTGTCTTTCTATCGGCCAGTCCCGACTCGGGAGCAGGTGCGGTCGAGGGAGGCGGCGTTCAAGGCGAGGCGGATGAAGGAGAGGTTGACTGGAAGCGTATGAGGCAGGCAGATTTCTTTCACAACATATAAGTGTTGCTATTTGCAGCGAGATATTTGTCGAAAAGTGTATACAATAATGTGCGCGTTCCTTTACTCCTAACGTATTGTATTCATACAGCCTTTCCCACCCTTTGGTTCCATGGACAGAAGATGAGGATATGAAGCTGCTCCAGATGTGGAATGAAGGTCGTTCGTGGGAATACATCTTTGCTGCCCTCCCTAGCCGGAGTGAAGGGACCATACGGGTGCGCTGTTTGACAAAATTCAAAAAGAGACCTCGTACAGGGGCCGGTCGTTCTTGAAGTGGAGAGGGGCCGATTGCTTCATTGGCATTTAGGCTCCTGCATCGGAGAAGGTGGAGCCATCAAGCAGAAACCCATGGGCGTTGCGGCTTGTTTTCTTGCCTGGGACTCATTCGCGTTTGTTATTTATCCTCACTCTAGCTCTGGATCGACTGTACTGGCGATTCTTGTGGCTGGGTTGGTAGTGGCTTGTTGACCTTGTGGCAGCGTGTTTGTAAGAGGTCGCACCTGAACCAACAACGGTAACTCAGTCTGCAAGCGCAGAGTCACTGGAGTTAATGGATTTTCACCATGATATTGCTACTTGTACTACTTTCCAGGGTTGAAATACACTCGGCTACAAGCTTGATAGCTGCATTCAATAACGCCAACTTTTTCAGCATTCCATTTCAAGAAACTCAAAGAGCCTTTGTGTGATTTTACGATACAGTCGCTTGCAACATCGGCTTCGTCCCATTGCCCCGTGAGGGAGCGGTTGAGTACAGACCATACGAAGGCGCGGCATTGAAACCGTCCATGTTTTAAATTTTTTTAGAGAAAGTCGCTATATCCACATCGGCACACAACCCGTTGCTAGTAGTTTACGCCTTTGTAGGTAAATTTACATGTGTGTATAGATGAGAGAGGGAAAAAAGGGAAGGGGACTGGCTACGGCTTATCGAACTCTGCCCCAATTTGGTTGAGCATGGCTGCATGATCCTTGCTATAAGTATCGCCATCTCTGGCGATCACTTCACGCACCCAAGGGCCACGAGGATTAAATGAAGCCTTGAAAGGCAAGGCCCGCATAACCAGGCCGTAAGTGCATGCAATGGGGTCAACGGGGGTGGGCTCGCCCGTCTCCTCAGACAGGCCAGCCTTGATGTCGAATGACCATAGCAGCTGGGCGACGACGATCCAGATGACATTGCGGGCGAGATACCGCCCAGGGCAGGTCCGCCTTCCATAGCCGAAGACGGCAGGGGGGAGGGCTTTGAGCGTCTTGCCGTCCTCCCCGAACCAGCGATCCGGTAAGAAATCGTCGGGGTCCGGGCCGAACAAGACCTCTTCCCGGGAGATTGTCCACACATTAGGCACAATAACAGATCCTTTGGGAATAGTATATCCATTGTAGGTAATCTCCTCCTTGTTTAAGTGAGGGACGCCCTCGGGGCCAACGGGCCTCCAACGGAATATCTCTTCGACAATAGCGGTGACGTACGGCAGGTTGGGCTTGTCATCTGGGACTGGGAGTCGGTCGTGCCCGACAACGGCATCCAGCTCCTCGCGTGCCTTGGCGACGAAGCCCTGGTCTTGTGTGATGCAAGCCACCACAAACCAGATCAAGCTGTCTGTAGTGCCGTCCAGCGCGGCGTCGATCATGGCACCAAGCTCAAACGCCAGCTCCTCCAAGGGCATGTCAAGGCCATCCTTTTCGACAGTCTTCTTAAGATGCTTTGATATATTCCAAGCATCCGACTTCAGGCCCCGCCGAAAGTTTTCGTCGCGCAGATCGTACTTGGTCGTGTAGTGATTCTCAGCCTTTGCCTGCCATGGGGCCAAGAAGCCGGGCAGGTTATTAAGCATAGGGAACTGGTCAACAATGTGCGCGCCAACTTGGATAAACTCGGAGAACTCATTGTTGAGTTTAACAACGGCGCAAAGCACCGGGTCGTTGTAGTCTTTAACACGGAAGCCATACAGCAATGTGTGGATAATGCTAGCGACTGCGCGCTGAAAAGGTCCTTGAACATCAGCGCCAGCGCCGCCCGCATTTCTCAGCAGGTCGTGCATCAATTGCTGTGATTCCAGGGTCTGGAAGGGGAGGTATGCGGCTGCCGGCGTCGCGTTTAACACTGAGATCTGTAGCCTCTGATGTTGTCGGAATTGCTCAGTGTAATTCATCATAAGGATGTTGAGTCCTTTCAAGGCCAATTCCGTCGCCAACTGCAGTTGCCGGCCCGGATTAGCTCATGTTTGCACGTACAAGGCGAATTGGCAACGGGGAGCGTGGAGTCTTACAAAAAGACGAGGTCGGTCTGAAAATATAGCTCCACGCTTCGCCAGGAGGTCGTGGGCTACTTCAGACGTAGACAAAATGATGACGGGCTGTCCAAGCATGTTGACGTGAACAATAGGCCCATACTGCTTGCTCCATTCGCGATACGTCCTCCAGCCGTAGGACTTAGGAGCTTGGTGGACATTGCCAATTATCGGCAATGGCTTGGGGCCAGGCGGTAGGGGCAAAGACGAAGTTGATTTGCGCCGCGTGACAATATACACGCCTATTAGCAGCCCGGCTATGGCTGTATATATTGCTGAAGACATGATGATTGAAATTGGAAAAATAAACTAGAATGAGCAGTCGGCCTGGGCGTTCTAAGTCTTGTATACTTATAGCTGCTCGCAGGGCGTCCTAGTTACTCGCAGGGACGTAACTCGTAAAGACTGCTCGTAGGGCGTCTTAATTACTTGTAAGATCTAAAGGTTATTTGCCTTAGTTATCGTTAATAGGCTCGGCCGGCCCTTCGGGCCGACTCCGGGCCTCGCCTTTGGCTTAGTTTTAGCAAGAAAGGCTGGAATCAAGACAGGTGATTGGTCAGACCGCCCTGTAATTCCAGCGCTTTCGCCGGTGAAACTCCTGTAAACAGGTGACTATTAACGTTTAAAACCACCTGTAGGTAGTACCGCAGTAATGCCCCAGTCTTACTAGTAGTACAAGAGATGTACGTACAACTTCCATCCAGTGCAATGCGATAATCTAATCGTTATCGACACCTTGAAGCGTTTGAGGTGGGATCGTCCTGCCAGGATCTCGTTCCGCCACCTCCTTAACTTAAACGAGCAGCGAGTTGATTGGCTTTGCTGACCGAAGGGTCCAATCACCGTCGATTATACACGCGCGCCAGGGTTCAACCCCCCCTGCTTAGCGCTGGACATGGGGTCTCTGATTGGCTCACTCAAGACTGGCGCTATTTCAGCGCGAGCAAGGGTCCCCCCAACCTTTTCCTTAGCATAGTCATTCTAAAGATCACAGCACAGTTCAGCTCCTCAGCCTTACAACATTTAACGTCGTGTCTTACCTTACATCTTGGCACCCAAAATCCACATCTACCACCTCAATACCACTTCCTCGGCATTCGAGCCCATCATGCCGAAACCATGGGCTGACCAACCCTTCGGCCTTATCCCAACGCCAACGGAGGAACAAACAAAGGGCGTACGCAACTTCCCTCCCACCATCTTGTGCCGAAAAGCTAACCAGCCAAAGTTCGACAAAGTAGTAATCGATGTCGCGCGCGAAATGTGCTTGGCACACAACGCAATGATCCGGAACCTCAACGCAATCTACCTACAATGCGAACAAATCACGGTGCCTAAAGACCAAGCTGACTTCATTATATTCTGCCAGGCTGCAATCGAGGTGATCCATACACACCACCAGATGGAGGAAGCGAACTTTTTTCCCCAGATTGCCGAGTATACGGGCGAGCCAGACATCATGCAGAAGAACATCGAACAACATCGCGCTTTCGACGCTGGACTGACCGTTTTCGAGGAATATATTTACAAGCTCACGCCTGAGAAGTATGATGGGGTGGAGTTAAAGAGATTGCTTGAGGACTTTGCGAAGGTCTTGGTGGTGCATTTGAATGATGAGATCCAGACGCTGCTTGCGCTGCAGAAATATGGAGGAGAGAAGCTGGGCCCTATTTTCGAGAACTTTAACAAGAATGTCATGAATGAGGCCAAAGATAAGGTGTGTTTCCCACTCTCTCCTTGTGGCTTACCTGTTATAGGCAATACTAACTTACTTAACTGTAGCATCGTCTACTTCCGTGCGCTCTTGGTTGCATTGATAGAACATTCGAGGGCGGAAAGAATGCCGACTTTCCACCTTTCCCATTCTTCGTACCCTACCTGGTGAAGTATTACTTTGCCCGGAGGTACAGTGGAAGCTGGAGATTCACTCCATGTACGATGTTTGGGCAGCCAAGACCGCTTGAGTTCACAAAAGATGCTGTTGCTACTTAATTCTTGATAAAGAGGGAGATCATAGGATCGGTACCACCCTCAAGAATTACAACGTATGAGCATCCAGAATTTGCCACACCTCTACATACTTCGAATAAGCTGCTATTTTTGCTACCAAACCAGTTCCAACAAACAGCCAATTGTGCTGCCGCACCAATTCCAACCAAGCTGCTAATTTTGCCATCACGCTTGTGAATCACCAAGCTGCTACTTTTGCTATGACAGGTTTGCATTTTTCCAAACAAGCAGCTAGAATGGCTGCTGCACCATTCCAGCGAGGAGCCAGTTCTGCCATCACACTTTTACATCCCTCGATCAAGCAGCCAGTTCTGCTGCCACCAACCACTGCACTCACTCCCTCTTCACATGGCAACCCTCACCCCACCATCCATTCTCAAGACACTACCTAAGCCCGCCCTCCAACCACTGCACCATCCTAAAAGCAAACAAACACGTATCACTCTCATTCCCAAGTCTAGCATCAACCTCAAAAGTCCACTCCCCAGTCCTCAGAAACATATACGGGATCTGAAAATCTAACAACGCATCACCGCTTCCAGTGGTTGGAAAATAATCAACCTGCTGCCCATTTTCATTACGAATAGCCAGGTGCGCCAATCCGTTAAATGCCGTGCTCTTAAACGGTATCGTATAGGATCGAAGGGGATCGGATGATCCGTCGGGGTAGATGACGCTGCTACTTACTTTGAGCGTTGCGTTTACAAGTCCTGAATCAGGAGATTCGAGGTTGAGAGACGGATTTTTGGAGGGGATCCAGCCGCGGAGGTAGGCGAAGAACACGCGGTCGCTTTGAGATCAAACTGTTATTATAGAAGCAAAGATGAGATAAGGGGAAGGCACTTACGCTTTGATGGGCGTCGGCGCTATCTCGAGGAATTCGACGGAGAAAAGCTGCTCGTCTTCTGGCACCGGGCCGTATGTGGCGTTGTTGTGGCCGTACACCTTTTCTGCTTCGGCCATAGTGTCCGCGATTAAAAGAGACTTTTGCTGCGGATTGGCGTGGATAGTGATAGCTAGTAGAGCGACAAAGAGAGGAAGGAGGTGTAGGAATGGAGAT
The DNA here is from genome assembly GCA_021399475.1 of Hyaloscypha finlandica. Taxonomy (NCBI): domain Eukaryota; kingdom Fungi; phylum Ascomycota; class Leotiomycetes; order Helotiales; family Hyaloscyphaceae; genus Hyaloscypha; species Hyaloscypha finlandica. The sequence goes on from JAJTUR010000181.1 coordinate 24,503, forward strand.
TTCATGATTAAGGTCGGCGTGGATGAGAGACTGCTGTTTGGTGGGAGTTAGAGCAATCGTGGAAGCCAATTGGGAAATATCTGTTTGATATATGCCAAGTGACTGCCTGGAGTAACCTTAATAGTGGGACGCGCTACCTGCGGAAAGAGGAGGGGGGGTGGCCAAGATGGGCCCTCTGATAGGGTACTTAAGTTAGGTAATTTACCCATTTACCCAACCTCCCCTCCCCCCCATGTCTAAAGCACTAATTCACATGTGCAGTCCGCTTATATGTGGGGGTCATGTAATTTACGGAGGTACAGCCGTAAAATATTAGCAGACCGCTAAAAGGGCCCCCACCTTCTCTTCTCGTCATCGTCACATCGGATAGCAGGTTCATAGTTGGCACCCCATTCCTTCAGAAACGCTTTCATACACGCTGCTGCAGTTGCCGTAGCATAATCCTGCCACTTCTTATTCTTGTGGCTATCCGCATAGTCGCAGACACCTTTGATCACGACACAAGGGAACTCATCCCAAACTCCAGCACCTTCCATTTCGAACCCAATGACTTTCTCCTTGGCTGCAATCTCATCGCGATCTTCGCCTGATTTCATAACCGTGTCCCCAGATGCGATCAAGCCAAAGTGTATGCAAGGCTTCGGTTCCTCCGCATTCCTCGCGTCATTGGTCTTCTGCAACCGCCTCCGCTGAACCAAGTTGTCTCTACTGCATTTCAACTCCGAACAGGATGACTGGAGAGCGATTTTGCACACCTCTCCGTCTTTCTTCTCACATTTCGCACATATTGCACAAGTTGATATGTCTTGATGCTTGTGACGGTAGGTTCGATTGTAGAGCTTGTCTTCGACTGCACCGGGGTACTGGGCTTTCTGGAAATCGGCCTTCTCGCACAGCTCTTGAAGGAAACCAAAAGTTTTGTCGTCTAGGCGCTTGCGGCCTCTGGATCCACTCAATTTCGACAGGAAAGCCCGGATTTCTGTGTTGGGTCTGCCTGGGATATCTTCCAGCGTATCTTTCCTAATGAATCTATCCGGCAGCTGCCTGCCGAAGTCATATTGTACAATCCCAGTGCTGATGAGAACGTCGCCGAGTAAAATCTCCTCGCCACCGGTTCCAATTGGCACTCCGCCACAGACACCGACAACCAAAGCAAGCTTGATTCTCCGGAAGCTGCCTCGTAGCCTCGCCGCTACACTCGCGGCACCACCCTTTCCCATGCCTGGCATGTGTGCCAACACAACGTTGTGACGACCAATCGCACCCGTAGTATATGCATTTATATCTCCCGGCGCCTTGCCATATCGGTTGCCATCATCCCAATATTCGTCGAACAGAGCCTCTACTACATCGGCCTCAGATCGCAACGCGCAGATGATGGCTATCTCGAACTCGTCCCGATCTTTGGGCTGCATAGCCTTCGACGCCATGATGAGCTCTGCCGATCTTATTTAAGGAATGTCGCGGTGATCTCTCCTTGGACATTCTGTGCGCCTGAGAAGGATACGCCAATGATAGTGTGGACGAGGCTGTGGCCTGACAAATATCTGTACAATTCTTACGACGAATCTCTGTCGGAATGCGAAAAGCCTACCTAATAGGGCATTAGAAGAACCATAGAAGAGGATAGATCAGTGAAAGGAACGATTCTTAACCTCGTCCACGTCTGAGTACAAGTCTAACGCGAGCTTTAAATCAATAGGCGGCATCTCGTTACTTGACCTTATCTTCTTTTGAATCATTATCTGTTTATGGTCGGTGCGGCGGGTGACGGGACAATCAATAGCTAGTATGTGAATTTCGGGAGGTGCGATAAAAAGTGCGAATCGAATTAAGCGATTCGCACTTTTCGCCCTCCCCGTCCCTGTACTAGCCAGGCACAGGCAGCGCCTCCACACTAAACTCTGAATTTCCCCCGCTATCCTTGTCCACATTCAAATATTTCCACTATCCGTGTCCTTATCATCCTATTACTATCCTAACCTAACCTAGGCTAGTGAGAATCTTCGGTTTTTCTTCTCTTTTTTCTCCCTCCTATGATCTTGTATACACTATTTAGCAGCATCTACCAGCCGACGGGAGTTTCTGCGCCGAATTTAACCTCATATTTAGGGCTGCCCCTCCGAGAAACGCGACCTATATCGACCAATATTCCCTCCACCGACGAGTTCTAATATTCTCGCCATCCTTCGACACAATTCTCCTACCGAGCGAAAACTCCTTTGATTTGCGAAATTTCTACTTAGCGCGACCTCCTAATCACCACCTGGCTCTTAGCCCATCAACCCGTCTACTCCCTTCTATCACTTCCCCCAGACCTCACATAGAAGCCTGGTTAAGTCATTAGCGGGAAGTGAAGAGAGTACAGAGAGATGATAGAGCCATTTCTTGACCGACAAGGAGTAGATATACAGATTACGGATAAGATTACTATTGCAGCAGCGAGAAAATATGCGGCGAAGAGGAGATAAAACATTTGCTTGACTGACGAGGAATATATGTCCAGATTATAGAAGAGGTGGTCAAAGCTGCGGCGGGGAATGGGTTTTGTGGCGAAAAGGTAATTATTCACTAGCGATATAGTAACACACTGCAAGTTTTGTTTGTAAAAGCGCCGAAACATACTTCGACTTCCGCGTAGATACCTTGTATCTTCGCTTCGATACCTTCGTATTCGATCAGTGTGTCAAATGATTAGGTTTGAGTTGATTAGACCCCCCTACTCAAATCAAATCAAGCCAAAATCAAGCTAATCAAATCATACTTAATTATAATCAGAGATAATTAATTATATTTAATTATATTCATCACGTGACTACTCACATGACTTCAGGGCTTCGGAAGCCGAGATAAGACTGAAATAAGGTTTGAGCTAGCCGTATTCGGTGTCGCTAAAGGCGCTCTTACTTAACTAGGCCTAGTGCTAATTAGTAAGTGAAGCCAAAGGCGTTAGAACCTCCTTAATTTCTAGTAATTCCTCAGTAATATAATATAGATAATGAGAGAAGAGATTTGATTTGATTTGATGATTATTTACGTCCAGAGACCTCCCGAAGGGTATAGGGACGTACTAAGCTAAGGAGCGTTCCTCAGAACTCAAAGTCCTATTTAGAATAGAGCCAAAAACCACAGGGGGTAAAAAGACTCCCTCCTAAATAGCCCCGGGTCCCTGATCCCGCGGTATTATAGTGCCCTTGCCTTAGAAAGCATTTCTTACTATAGCCAGGTATAGGTAGGGGCCTATGGCTACTCTCTAGCATAACCAAACTGCCTTGTAACTGTGTAAAACCTCCCCGGCCGTTTGGGGTGGCCACCAGAACATTTGTCCTCCTGCCCGAGTCCTCCCACAACCCAAATATCCAAGCCCGACCCCTCCCCTTATCCTCTTAATACCCTATACCCCCCCTTATATCCGTAGAAATACCGAGTCCTTGGGCCTGCCTCTGCAGGAGGATTCCTCCACCGTATAACTAGTCCGAGAGTGAGTTGAGAGAGTCGGAAAGGCCACAGTGTCCACCTCGATTTCCCTCGCCGTTCCCGTAGATATATCTCCCCTAAGTATATAGTAAATCGAGCGAGAGAGGAGGAATCGGAGTCGATATCGTGATCGTGAGTCTCGTCAAGTAGAAGTTTGAGCTCCCGTAGAGGCGCTATACCGCTGGCTTGCGTAAAGCCGGATCGAGCGGTAAAGGAAAATCTCCCTACGTTTGCTCGTGACTCAGTCTTAGCCCTGAACTCCTAAGAGATTCAGGTTGACAGCCTGCACCACGAGGAGGTGCTGAGTCTTCGCAGGCCATGAGAGAAGAGAGGGGGCACAGATGGCCAAAGCTAAATATAGTAGGTATAGTCACGTGAGGACAAGTAATATAGCCAGCCTGCAGTTGCTATGTACTAATTTAGACTAATTTATACTCTTGTATATGCTTTATAGAATTATTAATATCTCATTAATATAAACCTTAGTTATTTAATAATCTTTAAAAATGCCTAAGAAAGTATACTTGTGTTTTATCACGTGATGATTATAATTAACTATAATTAATTATAATCCTAATCCTAATCAAATCAAGTCAAAATCAAGCTAATTAAATCATACTTAATTATAATCAAAGCTAATTAATTATAATTAATTAGCTTTGATTATTTTTTGACACACTGTATTCGATTACACGGGCGAGGACGACACGAACGAGTTCCAATATTTTATAAATGAATTAGAGGCTATACATGATACCGACCACGTTTGCAAGGTTCCATATTCAAAAGCTCATAGTTGTGGTAGGCCATTTTGGTCAGGAGAACGATAACGAAGGAGACATCCTATTTATCGAGGCTATTGATGTTTTCAAGACGTGCCAGAACTATGAAGCCTTCTCCCCAAAGTCACCCCAGCTCCCTGAGATCCTGGAAACACATGTGGCAGTGGACTTGGTCTCCAAAGACGAACTTGAAAGGTGTCTCGAGGAAAAGCGTCAACTGAACCGCGTCATCAAACAGGAATTTATGGACCAGGGTCTTGAGGTTCTTATATATTTTTGTGGACTTTTAAGAGTTCAATATCAAAATATTGATATCGTGTTGAGTTAAGCGAGGCAGTCTCACCACGAGGCTCTATATTCGGTTGATTATCACTTTGCCATTTTGGCATCAAAAATTATAAAATTTAGATTACTAGAATTGCATGATCCAGTTATTTAAATTGATGATATATGCATTCTTATAGTATGAGTCGTTCTGCTTTGATGCGAGGTTGAATATGGTGGTTCGCTTAATTTTCTCATTCTCCCCTTCTTCAGCCGCAACCTCCTGATTACCGCCGTATACTAATAGTATACCACGATATCACCCAGTATTATTTAATAGTACGTATTCCAAGGTCTAATACGATTACAGTCCATGGTAAAGTATTAAAATGTATCGTATCGTATTTATCGCCGTATTACTTTATAGGTAATACTATTAGCTACACTGCTCCTACCCGCCATTGAGCACAACGGCCCGATCCATCCGATTTTTTGTCCTTCATCCTGGATTACCTGGAAGCCCTATCACTGGGGATCTTAATAATGTATTATTCAAAGAAGATATTCACTTTCGTTCGTACGAAGTACTGTCCATATCAATGGGGTGCCTTCGAGACTATTACTTTCATTCGTCTGAATGATAAAGAGTTTCCACGAAAAGCGAGCAAGACGATGGTTTCGAAATTTGAGGCTTTGCGGATATATTGCGACTTGACTGCGATTCTGTGCCCTGCAAGTGAGCATGCATCTTTTGAAATGGTATCGTCAGCTCTGGCTCTTCATGCGCGCTAGACGCACTGGCCCTGGTAAATGTCACGAGATTCAGCCTTGCCCCACATCAGATATGTGGATAAACATCTGCCCGTTCAAGTCCCAATCCAGCCGTAAGCGCGCTGATGCTATCAATGACGATGGGTCAGACGACGATCTTCCATCTCTCGAGGAGCTCTCTCGGACTGCTCTGCGTCCGAAGGTCTCAACTGAAGCCTTAAAGACCGAGTCTACCCTTCAGCGTCTGGACCAGCGAGCTCTTAACGTGGCTGGACTGCAAGTCGACCGAACACAATCAGGTTGACAGTCGACGTAGGCGCACGGTCGCCTTTTATGCCAGGAAGCGGTCCGTTAATCATACACAGATCAACCAGTGATTCTGGATGATGATGACTCAGATGAGGCAGGCGCTGGGAATGGGGCCGAAGGCGCTTCTGGTGATGTCGATACTGGGCGTATTGAGCGCGATGCGAGTGCGCATAACACTTTCGCAACCTCAAAACTCGCCTCAGGGCCGACAAAGTCCATTGATGCATCCGGTCCATGGTATTGACGGTTGAGGAGGGCTGCTATGTTGAGGAGCCAGCTCCGAGACCTGCGCCTTGTGAGCAGCAAGGCGTGACTTCTGCTCCCACACAAGATCAACCCCAGACCCTCCCCCAATCCTCCCAGCCACGAGATACAGAGTCAAGAACGCACTGAAACTACCGGCAGCAGACCAGAAGAGCTTCAAGATGCTTCTCGACATGGCACAGCTCAGGGCCTTGAGGAGTGGGAGCAGCAGGAGACAGAGGTGTTGGTGGAAGGGAGAGGCGTAGCGATGCAGCAGCAGAAGGAGCTTGCAGCACAGAAGAAAGAGCTCGGGCAGCTGGCTGTGGGTGAGGGTCATCTGCAGGATTTGGTCGAGGTCGGCGACGCGGACGACCTTGGAAGACAAGGAAGCCACCGAGGCTCTGCCAGCCGCGCAACCCAAGATCCTCGACGAGCACCATTTTCGTCTGCGTGGGATACGCACCCAACCACTTGCTGGACGCCAGACAGGAACAACCCAATACCGAATCGTGTTGGGGAACATCCCAATAGGTGGGAATCTTAGGTCAACGAAGACGACGTACGAATGTCAGTGTTACGGCCGCCTCGCGAACGATCCTCTCAAGACTTGGTCCCACTGGTAGAAAGGGATGTCATGCGAGTTCCGAACTTCATATAATCGTGAGCATCACTCATTCAAGTTGCGATGGCCCTGAAGATGGCCTTTTAAACCAAGGCACGACCCCGTATCAGAACAAACTTTAAGGCAAGTAGAGGCGTGTTCCGTTTGCGTGCCAATTCCGAGGAAGAAAACGGGGTAGACAGCACACAGATATCCGCACCCTTCAGTGGTCATAAACCTTAACGTGATTAATTATTTACTATGAAACAAATCTGACGTTCCTAAAAGAAAGATGAAGTCTGCTTCTTGATTTGATTGTTCACGAGAGAGCTATTTTTGTAAATTGGCAGGGTCAAGACCAACCGTCCAATAAAAATCGATTCGAGCGTTTCAGCCGCGCGAGCTGAAAGATCCTTCGAAGCCCCTGGATATTTCCAGAGCGGAGCAAAACTATCCCTGGTAAAGGCCATTTTTCTTTGCGAATGTTGAAATTATCATCCTAGCACAAAATCCGTGAACTTTTATCAATTTGCAACTAGTAGCAGCATTGATATCCTCTTCCTTTTAATTTCTTACGATTTCGTGAATAATGGCCGATCCTCTGAGCATCGCCGCGAGCGTTATCACCGTCATTCAAGTCACCGACCAAGTATTGACGTGTTGCTATACTTACATCGGAAGAGTCAAAAGCGCGGCAGCAGACATTGACAGAGCCGTTCAAGAGACTAGTCTACTTAAAGGACTCCTGCTGAATCTCTACGAGCTAGCCCAGGATGAGCCAAACAACGAAAGACTCAAGAGCCTGGTTGCTCCAGCAGGTGCATTGTCCATTTGCACCGAAGCGCTTAAGGAAATCGAGACAAAACTCCAGCCAGGGTCGACGAAATTGACGGCAAAACAAAGGCTCCTCTGGCCGTTTGAGTCGAAGAAGCTGGAGGAGATTCTTGAACGTATACGAAAACAGAAACCGGCATTACTATTAACGCTGGCGACCGACAATATGGATGTCACGAGGAAGATCCAAAATAGTGTCAAAGACATTCAAAACTCCATAGAATCTGCGCAGCTGCATGACAAGCGGGAGAAGGTTTTGAATTGGCTTTGGCCAAATGATCCCAAAGACAAACACATGATCTCTAGGCAGGAACATGAGGAGGGGACAAACCAATGGGTCCTCGGCGATCCAAAGTTCAGAAAATGGACACAGGAGCCGAGACAGAATATTTGGGTATGTATAGGCTAGGAAATCTTATTCGTCTAATATTCAATGCTAATTCTCAGTAGTTGCACGGCATTCCTGGTTGCGGTAAGACAATCATGTGCTCAACCGTCATCGAGCACGTCGAGAAGCTTTGCCAGTCTAAAGGTGACAGTAGGCTGGCCTACTACTACTTTGACTTTAGTGACGCTGCTAACCAGAAGTTGTCTGTCTTGTTACGATCTCTCCTTTTTCAACTCTGTATGAAAATGGATTTCGTGCCAGACGCATTGTCGGTTCTGCACGATGAATGCGACCGAGGACGATCAAAACCTTCAGAAAAGAGTCTCGCGGAGAATCTTTTTGGCATTCTAAACTCTGATAAGCAAGCATATATCATTATTGACGGCCTTGACGAGTGTCCGTACGACCCAAACAATTCTGAAAGGTCAAGGCTAAATGACTTGGTCATCGGCGAAATCGGCAAGCATCCTGGAAATTACAACTTCCTCTTCACGAGTCGAAAAGAGTATGATATTGAAGAAGCAATGAAAGCTGTTTCCAAGCGCACGGATCTTCAAATCATTAAAATCCAGACCGAAAACGTGGACTCCGATGTGCGTCTTCACATTCAGAGGTTTGTTTCTGGGCACAAGCGCATATCCAAATGGACAGGATCTATCCGTGAAGAGATAGAAGATGAACTTGTGAAGGGTTCTCAGGGGATGTAAGTTGATTTCTACCGCTATATCGCCACTGGCTCACTCTTTCAGGTTTCGCTGGGCGGAATGCCAACTGCAAATTATCGGGAGCTGTGTCCTTCCAGGTACAGCAAGAAAGAAGCTGAAACAACTGCCGACTACTCTTTACGATTCTTACGATAGGGTCCTTGAGTCCATTTCTGAAGAGAATATTGGTGCTGTTCGATCGGCACTCATGTTCCTGGCACATTCAATCAAACCAATGGCGCTTGAAGAGCTTGCTGATGCCGTCTTGATTAACGTTGAAGAGCAGTCGTTTGATCCCGAAGAGCGAACGGATGACCCTGTTTCAGTGATTCTGGAGCTGTGCTCCAGCCTTGTGACAGTCACCGAGGCACCCTACGACGACAAATCATGGACCAAACGATACGGGTTGTTGGGGGTTGTGAGGTTCGCTCATTACTCTGTCAAAGAGTACATAATCTCAGAACGAAACAAACAGACGGCGCTCAATTCCTTTTATTTCAACGAACTCAGTTCTCACCAACACATTACCCAAGCACTGCTGTTGTATATTTTGACCGTTGCGTCCTCGGAAGAAGACGCACGACGTCCAACATATGGTCTAAATCAAATCAAATCAAATCAACTGTCATATGCTGCATATGACAACAACACCCCCCTCCTATTCTACGCTTCGCACTACTGGCCGCAACATTGCCGCCAGGTTCCGCCAGAAAAGCGATCAGTTCAATTACTGGAGCTCATCCACGCACTTTTTAACACCGAGGACCCTGGACCGTACATTTTGTGGCTGAACTCATATAATCAAGACTACGACCCGGACAACAGTCCCTTTTATCGTGTTGGGCGAAACCTGCCTGAATTTGCTCCTCCAGTTTACTTTGCCTCGCTGCTGGGCGAACTGAGCGCGTGCAAATGGCTAATTGAGAAAGGCTACCGGATCGACGATCCCAGTGGGATCTGCGCTCTAGGAGATCCCTTACAGGCTGCCGCGCTTGGAAATCATACGGAAATTGTTCAGCTTCTCTTAACTGAGGGCGCCCAGGTGAATGCGGACCGTGGACACTTTGGAGACCCCTTGCAAGCAGCTGCTTTTGGCGGCGGCTTAGAAACTGTTGAGTTTCTACTCGAAAATGGCGCTGTCATCAATACTGAGCACGGCGAGTACGGAAATGCGTTGATTGCTGCTGCTCACAGGGGGCATTTGGAAGTGGCAAAGAAGTTGATTGAGTGCGGAGCAGATCCTGAGCTTAGCAGTAGAAAGAACGGCAAAGCAATTGCTGGTGCTGCGGCTTCTGGACAGGCAGAGCTGGTCAAATTTCTTCTCCTCAAGGGAAACGACATCAATGACCCGAACGAGCCGACTGGAAGCGCTCTTTACTGTGCGTCAAAGACGGGTGATGTTCAACTGGTACGAATGCTCATAAAAGCCGGGGCGGACGTGAATGCCATATCTGGCCGTTTATATACCGCTCTCCAGGCGGCCTGCAATGAAGGTCATGTGCAAGTGGTCAAGGTGCTGTTAGCCAATGGCGCAGATGTCAACATTTTCGGCGGCCGTCTGGATTCAGCGCTCCAGTCTTGCATTGACCATGGCGATCTGGACATCTTGCATCTCCTCCTAGACTATGGTGCCGACTTGAATCATGAGGGCGGACTCTACCACTCGCCACTCCATTGCGCCACTTTTAGAGGCAAAGCAAGAGCCGCAGAAATTCTCCTCGATAGAGGCGCAGAGTTCAACGACAAGATATTTCTCATGGCAATCGATTATGGACACGAGTCCCTGGTAAAGAGAATGTTTTCCAAAGAAGTCAACGTAAACGCCCAAGAGAAGGAAGGGACTGCGCTGCAGCTCGCAATTAAAAGGAAGGACATACAGACTGCTCGAGCCTTGGTCGCAGACGACAGCATCGAAATCGACGCACGAGGCGGCAAACACGGCGCTACGGCACTGCATCTGGCACTGGAGAACGGCAACGAGGAAATGGTACGAGAGCTGCTTCGCAAAGGAGCGTCCGTCAATGCCGAAGGGAGCGACTTTTACAAGCCACTCACCGCTGCCGTCATCAGCCATGAAGAGAGGCTGATACGCCTTGTATTTGACGCTGGTGCTGACATCAATGGTCATAGAGGTGGCTGGTACGAGTCTGCTCTCAATGCTGCTGCTCGTGCAGGTCTAAAGAACGTCGTCAATCTCTTGTTAGATCTTGGCATGGATGTCAATGAATCGTCTGGCCGCAATGAAGATCACAAATGTAGGTGCCTGTTTAACTTAGCAGTAAACCCCTCCACTAATGATATAACAGCAACACCACTCCAGTGTGCATGCCAAAAGTCAAATATTGAGCTGGCGAAGCTACTGATCTCCCGTGGAGCAGACATCAATGCTCCTCCTGGAGATGAAGGTATGTTCAAATTGATATTATGCACAACTTTAGCCCCAACTCTAGTGGACTGACTCTTACAAAAAGGAAATGCTCTTGCTTGTGCCGTCGGACACAAATGGGATCCAAACATCAGCGATGAAGACACCCAGAAGCTCATGCACTTTTTGCTCAAGAACGATGCGGGCGCTGGTTGTCCCAAACTAGAGCAGGGCTGCTCCGGATACCACAAGCGGCCGACTGCTTTGGACGTTGCAATCGGGCTTCAGAAAAATGATTACGTTCATGATTTTCTTGCCCATGGGGCGAAGTTCTGTCCAAGTTCTCTCCGAATTGCTGCAGATCGAGGAAACGAGGACGTTGTAAAGCGAATCATTGCAAGCGGTGCCGATATCAATGAGAGCGGAAATACGTAAGCATGGCTTTTCATATGTCGTTAGCGATCCGCAAAGAGCTAACTAGCCTCTAGTACACTCTGTGATGCTATCAACCGTGGCAATTCGTCCATCATTCAGCTACTCTTGGATGCTGGGGCCGACGTAAATAGGCAGCAAGAAGGAAAATGGAACTATGGCTGTGCCCTAGGATACGCAGTCGAGTTGGGAGATCTCCGTCTAGTCCAACAGCTACTAGACCTAGGCGCCGACCCTAACGGCTTAGCTGGAGTTTTCGGATCGGTACTTCGGCATGCAGTGCATAAAGGAGAGATGGCAATAGCGACTTTGCTGATTGAAAAGGGCGCAGATCCCAACATCAGTACAGGTGATTTTCGATCGCCTCTTGACGCCGCGGTATACCACTACAACGGGTCCATGATTCGTCGGCTGTTGGATGCTGGGGCAGATGTCAATATTGACGGTGGCGAGCCGTTCCTTACTGCCTGTAGCAGTGGAAAGACGCACATTGTCAGGCTCCTGATTGATGCAGGAGCAGAGATACACATCCAGCAAGGTATGCCGGGGCATGCTCTGCAGAGGGCAGCAAAATGGGGGCATATGGACGTTTGCAAACTTCTGATCTCTCTTGGAGTCGACGTTAATGCTCAAGGAGGTGAAGACGGGTATGTATTTTAAAGGGTCCCCCCCCCCAACTGCTTGATAATTTTTTTTCCAGAAATCCCCTTCGAGCGGTTCTGGGCAACATGAACATCTGTACATCCGACAGAGCAGCACCAATTGTCAAATATCTTCTTAGCATCGGCGCCAATATAAATGCACCACCATGTCAAAACTATGTCAGCACATTACAAGCAGCCGTGTCCAATGGACATGGCAGATTTATTGATGCTCTAATTGAGGCCGGAGCAGACGTCAACGCTTATGATCCAAACCTCGGCACTGTACTTATATCATCAGCTCGGCATGCAAACATAAAATGGTCGTACAAATTGCTCGACCTCGGAACGAACCCCTATCTAATCGGTGGCCCATACGGCAGTGCACTTCATGCTGCGGCTAGGGACGGCGAGCTGAAGCTTGTGAAGTACCTCCTGGACAAAGGAGTCGATGTCAATCTCGTTGCAGGAAAGTATGGCCATGTACTTCAGGCTGCTTGCAACCGACGTAGGGCCGTCAACTATCTAGCTTGCGTCCGACTACTAATCCAGCGCGGTGCGGATGTTAACGCTAAGGGTGGCAAGTATGAAACAGCACTCCAAAGTGCAGCGAAGCGTGGCAATCTTGAAGCCGTGAAAGTACTGCTCGAGCACGGTGCGGATCCTTTGGTCCATGGCGGAAAATTTGGGACTGCAATGAAGGCGGCAAAAGTCAAAGAGCACTGGCACATTCTCAATTATCTTGAAAGACATATTCGGCGGCATTAGTACTTGGCTGATTGTCATTGGGTTACGGATGACCGCGAGTTCATAGAAATTGCTATCACTGCTGACAATTCCCGGGGACGGAGTCGTGGATATCGGTCGAATTCGATCATAAAGAAGGGGAGGCGTCTTATCCCCAGCCTGCTAGGCATCATGTTGATATGCATATAATAAGCTAGGATTTATGCAGAGGATCACAAACTCCCAAGAACCCAAAGAGTTATAAATATCAGTCCTTCCACCCATCTCCCCAGAGAGCGACAAGTCTGTGACGATCAACTTTTACTGGGTCAAGACAAACATCCGGAGGGTTCTAAATAGCTTACTTGACAAGTCTACCGATGAGGACGTTGCGGAATCCGCGGATCAGTACGTGAACTTTGATGGCCGTACCCGCTGTACGTCGATTTATGAGAACTACGAGCACCGAGGCGCTAGACTTGCCCACCTCTGCTTCTACGAATACGCCTCCCAGATCTTTATGCAGACACTCAAAGGCGCGAAGGATCGAACGTTCCTCTTTCCATTCGACCCTTCTCACCCCTTACACACGACTCATATCCAGGTCTCTGTCAGTTCCCTTCCTATCCAGAACCAATATGAGGAAAGTAGGAAGCGAAAGATGGTTGATCGAAAACGCCAGGCGGTGAATGAAACAAACTTGAAAAAGACTCAATAACAAGATAGGCCCTCGCTGCGACGTAGATGGGGAGAAGAAACCAGGTGATCCATGTGTCTAGCCGAGGAATGAGTTTAAACACGCAACGGACGAGCTTGTTAAGACGAGCAACTGAGATGCAGAAGATGTGATCGACCTCTGTGCCGTTGGCGCGGTCGTAGAGGTATCTGCGCTCAGTTTCATCTTCCGCAATACTACGATCGAAAAATCTGTCACACCGAGAAGTGCTATACTCCAGGCTGAAATGAAGTGTAGCAAAAAGAAGGCCAATCCCGGCAACCAAAGACGCAGAAATTTGCCACAAAAGTTGCTCTGCTCGGTTCCGAAACGGAGCATTCCATGCCCCCAAGTGAAGTCCACCGTAGATGTTACCTCTACTACTCGTCTTACTGGGTTAGACTTTGTTTTGCGATGAATTACCCCATGGCTTGCCTTTGAATCATAGTGATATATCATCTTCGTTTGTTCATTGATCTCGAGTAGCGTGAAGTGGTTGGCGTTAACATTTAGCGGGCAAATGTACACCAATAAAAGACGTTGAAAAAGATCGTTCTTTAGTGACGTAATCACCATCAAAAGGATGAACGACGAATTAGATGTTGGAATACGGTGTGCTGCTTTGGCCTCCTTGGCACTCTCTTAATGTGAGTCACGGGACTCTATCACATGATGATTGACACATCTGTCTCCTTTGTTGCCTACAGTTGCCTATTACTTATAGATGCATTATAAGCAGCAGTAGTTACAGTCTTAGAACAGTAACTCTTCCAGTACTGATCTGTTAGAATGACTGGTAATCAACCCGTGACCTGCTGCGCTAACAGGGTGGCCCTCGCCAAGATCTGCCTTCCGAAGCTCCAACCTTATCCAACTATCTCGATAGTTTGATTGTGCGCGCCTTCCCGGCGACTTTTCGATGACGACATGTACCTATGTATCTACGGCAAGGCCGAGAGCATAGGTCAAATGTCAATCTAGGTCTGTCTTCCTTGTTAATTCCTCACACCATACTGTAAATTTATTCCCTTGACTTGAGATTACATTTTCAATCACTCTATCCATCCATCCATCTACCGTACGAGCATTTCAGAGCGACATAATCCACAACCATGAATAATCCAGCATGCTTCCTCCATGGTCCCGGCGTGGCCAAGATTGCGGACAGCCCGTATCCTACGATCGAGGACCAACATGATGTGATTATTCGAATCGCGTATGTCGGCGTTTGTGGTAGCGACGTAAGTTTAAGAGTGCTGCTGCATATTCTCACATGCTAATGCCTTACAGGTTCACTTCTGGACTCATGGCGGAATTGGGGCTAAAGTCGACCAACCCCTCATCATGGGCCACGAAGCCTCTGGGACTGTCCACGAAATTGGCGACTCGGTCACATCCCTCAAAGTCGGCGACAAAGTGGCAATCGAACCTGGCTTTCCGTGCCGCCGCTGCAAGACATGCAAAGCAGGAAGATACAACTTCTGCGCCGAGATGACCTTCGCCGCTAGCCCTCCTGGATCGCATGGAACACTTGCCAAGTACTTTAAAATCCCAGAGGACTTCTGCTATACGCTTCCGGATACAATTGATCTTAATGAAGGAGTCTTGATGGAGCCTTTAGCTGTTGCAGTACACGTTTCTCGACTGGCGGACATCCGAGTTGGGCAAAGCGTTGTCATTTTTGGAGCTGGAACAATTGGCCTGCTATCTGCTGCTGTTGCCAAATCGATGGGCGCCGGCAAGGTCATCTCAGTCGACATCAATGAGTCAAGACTTGAATTCGCCCAAGATTTTGCAGCTACCGGTACTTATCAACCTTCAATAGAGTCTTCATCAGAGGAAACAGCCCAGTCCATCAAAAACAAATATGGCTTAGATGAAGGAGCAGATGCGGTCATCGAAGCCACCGGAGCGGAGCCTTGCATTGAAACGGGAATACATGTGCTTCGGTCGGGTGGAACCTTCATCCAAGCCGGGTTGGGAAGAGCAAAAATCCAATTTCCAATCGTTGCGCTGTCTGAGAAAGAGATACATATGAAAGGGAGTTTTCGGTATAGTACTGGTGATTTCGACTTGGCAATGCATCTCCTGGAGTCCAGAAAGGTTTCTGTCAAGGAACTAATCACAGGTATGGAGCCCTTTGAGAAGGCAACAAGTGCTTGGGAGCGTACGAAGAAAGGAGAGGGCATCAAGACTTTGATTCGTGGAGTACAGGATTGAATGGGGAGTTCTATGACTTTTTGGTCACAAGAGAGATGATCAGAGCCAGACGTATATCACTGAGCCTGAATAAGTCGAAATTTTTATTGTCAAATGCCATCGTGAACCGTCTTGAGCACCGTGTCCATCACTCCAAACCCGCAATGATTCATAAATATCCAACGCAGAGTAGTTCAGATCAAAAAACTGTGGAGGAAGGGGTGGTCCGGAAGATCCTTCAACATGCTCCAATTCAGCGGTTGATAGTACTTTCTCAAGAATAGCTGTGAAAGTTAGCCTCCGACTTCGAGACAATGACAACGTGCTAATCAAGGTACTTAGTGTTATCGAAGTTTCTCAACATTCCAACTCAAGCAAAAATGCAGGCTCTACTCCAAGTGTTTAAAGAGTCTTCAAAGAGGACAATCTCATCATCGATCAAGAAAATCGACTTCCTGCACGTAGGGCAGCCGCCCTTGTCTTTGCGCCAGAGAAGAGTATTGTTCGGAGACTGCTGTGTCCCTTCTGGGTCCAGGGTGGTGATGGGCCCTTCCCCTTTCCGTATGCTCCCCAATGTAATCTCAGCTTATGATATGTTTCTCGATAACTGAGGAGGTCTCGTTTATGAGGTCTTATTCAAGATGATAGCTGCTTCGGTGTGTGCTCTCGGAGAGGTGTGCTCTCGACTGTGTAAGCTCGCGGGGGCATGACCTGTTCGCGTCTGAGGATCTCGAAGTAGGTTTGTCGTGAAAGAAGCCTCGTGGACGTGCCTAACTTCTCTTGAGAAGTTGCGGTAGCTCGTGTGTAAGGTGTTGGGTAGCGGGGTCGGAGTTGGGATGGTCCTATGGATTGCGATGAGGTCGTCAGGGTGGTCTTGTGAAGAGTAGAAAGGAGCGTATCCTTCGCCGCTGTGGCTCCTTTTCTCGACTTTGTCTGCTGTTTCGGCATATTAATATCTTAGGGGTTCTCGTTATCCTTTCTAGTAAGATTAAGGGACTTATTCTTAGCTAAGTTAATAAGAATAATAGACTTTTTCTTAGTAAAGGGAAGGATAAGGGGTTTATCCTAAGTAGGACTATTACTACTATTATCTAATCCGCTAAGGGAGCCCTTAGGATTATTAACTTCCTTATTAAGGTCCGCTACTCCGTTATCTAGTTAATCTCTAGCTCCGTTAGAAAGGGGGTTTATATTATTAGCCTTACTTCTTAGAGGAGGAGTATTAAGTATTTCTATATTAGGTTAGGGGCTAGGGCTATTAGAAATATCTATAGGAATATCTAATCCGTTATTAGGAATATCGATTCTATTAGTAAGGGTATTAGTTCTATCGGCGGGGATATTAGTTCTATTAGTAGGAGTATTAGTTCTATTAATAAGAGTATTCTTTTTATCTTTTTCTTCTTATTCTATAATAAGTTATTTAGTAGTGACCTTAGGAATTAGATATAGGGCTTCGTAAGCTATATAGTATATCTCGACCTACTCCTTAGAGACGATATTACCCTTAGTATTTATATAAGTAGATTTACTAGTAGTAATATCTATTATTTTAGTATAGAGTAAAACTAAGATACTAGTAATACTACTATCTAGACTAAGCTTCTAGAATATATTAAGAATAGCTAATATAGTATCTAGTAAGGTACTAATATTACTATTCTCTTAAGCTATATCTATAGCTAAGTCATAGTATTAGTAGTAGTAGAAATAGATATAGTTATAGGAATTAAGGTAATTAAGAGGGATTTCGTGATATTTTTATAAGATAGAAAGTTATAAATTTACTCCTATCTTAGCTTTATAGATTCACCTCTCCCTAAGCGAGTTACACTAGTAATAGGATATATCGAGGTATAATAAAAGGGAGGTTTTTTACTTAGTTATAGGGAAAGAATATAGTACTAAATCGTATAGCTAAATAAAGGGAATATACTTTAGGTTTAGATAAAACCTAGAAAATGTCTAGTTCTTTCTTCTCTTCCTCTAGATCCTAGAACCCTTATACTAGGGTTTATTATTATTAAAGTAATTCTCATTAAATTTATCCTCTTCTATATATCTAATCTAGTAGTTTAGGTAGATAAGAGGTCTTACTTTATCGGGATTTTACTTATAGAATTTTCGGAGTTCTAGAGTAGAGTTCTTAAAGTTTAATATAAGGTACTATTTATTATCTATATCTTATCCCTTTTACTCTACTTTATAGTAGAGTTTACTATAGAGTATCCTAGAGGATAAAATCCTCTTAACCTCTTATTCTAGTTCACTATTTACCTCTATTAAGTCTAGCTCCTTATTCGTTTAGCTAGATAAAGGGTTACCTGGGTCCTTACGAAGTCTATTTATATAAAAGATTAGCTATATCTTATAGGATAATAAGAAGTCTAATTTATAGGAATAACTAACTATTTGGATAATTCTAAATAATCTAGTAAGAGGGTAGTTAAGCTTATCTAAAGGTCGGTTTGTTTTCTATATCTTTTTAATTATATAGACTATATCTTCTAGGCTAAAGTTAGGTTCTCGCTATTTCTTATTAGCTTATTTAGCTTATTATTCTTAGGCCTTAGTTATATATTATTAGGTATAAGTAACTATTATATTAATTCTCTTAGCTTACTACTATACTTCTTCGTAATTTAGTTTCTCCCTTAGTATCTTGAACTTTATAGTCGAGAGTATTTAATCGAAGTCTAGTTAAGGTTCATACCTATAGTCAATTATTAAAGGTAATAAACTAGTCGATTCGTAAGGGCAGGCGGCGCTAGTAGTATTAAGTACTAGGAGTAGGTCCGCCTAGTTATCCTAAAAGTAGTTCACGAAAGGGTATAGTTATATATTAATTATCTAGTTAATAATCTCTATCTAGTTATTAGTTTAGGTATATTCTATTATCGAGAGTTTTAGTTTAGTCCTAGTTAATTTCGATAATTCGTTTATAAAGTCTAAGATAAACTAGGGGCCTCGATTACTAGTAATAGTTAAGGGGGAGCCCCTAAATCACTAGATATATTAGTAGAAGAGGCTAGTAGTAGTCCTCGTAGTAGTATTCTTCGTAGTAAGTAAGCTAATATAATATTTAGATAACTAGTCGACTATAATAAAGATATTATTATATCTTTTACTTATCGAGCTAGGGCTATAGAAATCTATTAATAAGTTATCCTATATCCTTAAGGGAACTAGTAAAGGGTATAATAAGCTAAGTGTCTTATCCCTTAGCTTATAGGATCTCTAGTATTTATAGTAGTTCACTATGAACTAGTCGACGTCTACTAAGAGGCTAGGTTACTAGTAGAGTTATTTAACTAGGATCTTCGTCTTATTTTAACTAGGGTAGGCTATAGTCGTTATATTATAGATTTGTTATAGGAGTCTAGTTTATAAGTAGTTATAGCTATTTAGTACTATGAGCTTCTTACTATAAAGTAAGTAATCTCTAGATATCTCTTATAAGTTAGTCTTCTAGTGAGCCTTCTCTTAATTATCCTCTAAAGATAGATCTATAAGATTTACTTATATAACCTCATTTATAACTATTAGTTCGTCGATTCCTCTAGGCTTCGAAGGGGGAGGGGTAGTGACTAATTTATTAATAGCGGCGAGGATTATACTAGGATAGAAAACTATACGTGTCTTTTTAGCCTCTTTAGCCTACTTCTATATAGTCGTGAGCTTATCTTTCCTAGATAAGATATTAGTAATCGTATTCTCTTTACCTAGCTAATAAGTAATCTAAAAGTAGAATAATAATAAGATATTTATTTATTATATCTATTACTTATTTAGGAGCTTCTTTGTCTTAAAGTACTTAAGTACCTTATAGTCTATAATAATAAGAAAAGTAAGTAGACTAATTAGTTCTACCTATTATTCTTATAGCCCTTAGATAATAGTAAGTAGTTCCTTATTATAGATTTCGTAATAAAGCTAGGTATCATTAAGAGCCTTAGAATAAAAGATAACGGGGTACTATTATCTGTCGTTAGTACTCTTCTAGGTTAGTACTCCTATAGTAGTAAGGTCTAAATAGTCGATTTCTAGTTAGGTTTCTCGGTTATATTAGAAGTAGAGTAGTATAAGTACTAAGATAAGTAACTCTCTAAGGTATTTGAAGGCGTCTTATTAATTCTTATTAAGTATAAACTTCGATGGTATATCCTTTTCTATTAGTCGGTTTAGGGGGTAAGAGACTTACCTATAAGCTTATATAAACCTCTAGTAAAAGTTATAGAAGCCTAGGAATAACTAAACCTCTCTCTTAGTTATAAGAGGGTCCTAATCCCGAATAATAGTAGTCTTAGTAAAGTCTACTTAGATACCCTAATTAGAGATAATAAACCCTAGAAATATTATCTTCGGTACCTTAAACTTATACTTATAGATATTGACTTATAATCTAGTATCCTCGAGTTTCTATAGGACTATTTAGATATATTATTAGTATTTCTTCTTATTTTTAGAAAAGATTAGGATATCGTTTATATAAGTAGAGTAGAAGCTATCTAAATAATCGATTAGGATAATATTTATATATCTCTAGAATATTATAGGACTATTATAGAGTCCAAATAGTAAAACTACTAGTTCATAGAAACTATACCTTATCCGGAAGGCCGCCTATACTATAGAGCTTAGCTCTATTAGGATCCGGTTAAAGGTATATTAGATATCTAGTTTAGTAAATACTAACGATTCTACTAAATAATCGAGTATTTCGGTAATAAGTAGTAGAGGGTAATAGTCCTTCTTTATTAGGGTATTTAGTTAGTAATAATTGATATAAAAGTATAGGCTATTATCCTTTTTCTTAATAAATAAGATAAGTAATAAGAAGAGGGAATTAGATAACTTAATAAAACTCTTCTTTAGGTTCTTAATTAAGTACTCCCGTATTTTTCCTAGTTCTAGGGAACTTATTTTATAGAGGTAAGCTACCCTTATTAAGGAGTCTAGTCTATCGAAGTAGAGTTTATAGTCGAATAGCCGAGACTATAGTAATATATCTATTACTTTTCTCGAGAAAGCACTAGCTATATTATCGAGCTAGGAGGGTAGTATAGTCCAAAGCTCCTATAGCTCCCCGGGGTCAAAGAATAAAGTATTACTAAGGGTATCCTATTTGTCTATATCGAGAGTATATATAAGGTCGCGGGTTTAAACTAAATACTTAGCTAAGTAGGTTTTTGGATACCTAGTAGCTATAGGTAAGGATAAGTATTTCCTTAGTTTCTAGTCTCGTTTCTCTAGCTTATAGTCGATCTTATTAATAGTAATAGATCTAACGTGATTATTAGGATCCTTTATACTAAGTTAGAAGGCTACTATACTAATGAGGTATATAGAATAGTCTATTAGTTTATCTATATTAATAATATTATAGTTTAATTCCTCTTTCCTAGTCTAGTATTTAGTTTTCTAAGTAAGGAGGTCTTATAGAGGAGTAAGGGATACTATTCTATTACCCTCTAGTTCTTCTATACTTGTCCTCTTTAGGACCTAAGTTATAGTATCTCCGGTTATCTGAACTAGTTCTATTAGTAGTCTAGTAGTATATTATATTTAGTAAACTATTTCCTCTCTAGGATTATATTATAAGAGCTTAGGTTAGTGGATAAGAAGTATTATTAGGTCTAGAGGTATTAGTCGATTTCTAGGTCTATTATAACGACTTACTAGATAACCTTACTAGGTTATTTATTAAATCCTCGAAGAGGGATAAGATCTAGAAGTATATATATTAGTATTTAGAGTACTCTAGTTAAGGGGCAAATATGCTTTTAGTTAATTAGAGTATATATATTTGCCTTAGTATCTACTAAGTACTAGAAGGTTATAGTATTTCCCTTCTAGTAGACTCCGTATTTAACTAGGAACTATTCCCTACTAATAAGTTAAGTAAGGTCTACTAGTTCTTAGTAGAGCTCTTACTCTAGGAGAGTTACCTCTATACCTAGAGCTAGACTTTTCCTGAGTTATTATTATTAGATTCCTCTTTAGATAATAAATAAGAATTATATTCTATATTATTTAAGTCTAGTTCACTTATTCTATCTATATAGTCTTCCTTAAGATAAGCGACTTTATAGGCGTTTAGGTAATCCTTTTTAATATAGCTAGTCTTCCTATATAAGTAATAGTTAAGTATCTTAGGTATTTCTAATTTCTTCTCGAATTCCTAGTAGACTAGCTCCCTTAGTCGTGAAAAAGCTAGTCGAGTTATTAGTTCTATTAGGTATAGATTAGTAGCTAGTCCCTAATTACCCCGCTCTTCCTAGTCTAGGGAGTAGTATAATAGCGGATCATTTCTATTAAGCGGTTTTCTCTAGATTACTAGTTCTTAATTAAGAGAAGCCTATTCTCTTATTCTATATACTATTCGGTGAGATCCCTAGGTATATTAAACTTCTTATCCTCGAGGCTCTTAAGTAGCTCTAGGTTTATCTTATCTATTAGATTATCGTACTAGTCGTCTATCGATTTCCCTAGTTTAGTTATAAGATAAGTAAATTTAGCCTAGAATACTAGGAATACTTTATCTCCTTATCGAAGTCGTTAGTAGTCCTCCTTCACCTCCTAGTATTCTATTTCTTTACTTTTACTATAGGCTTATTAGAGGATCTTAAAGATCTATTTAACTAACGAGATTTATTTAACTAAACCGGGTTCTAGTTAATTATATATAAGGTCCCTAGTATCTCTAGTAACTAGCTATATTATATAGGTGATCTTTAAGGGTTTATTATTAAACTTATAGAGTTCTATATTAATTTATTCCTTATATCAAAGATCTAGTTATAATCTAATAGTTGTCCTTACTAGTAAATAGGGCCGGATCCTTAATTCTAATAAGTCGGGGTCTATCGCTATAACCTAGTAATATTAAGCCCTATATTACTCTCCTAGTAGTTCTCTTATTAGGGAATATTAGCTTTCCTAGATATCTACTTACTTATTCCTCTATTTCGCTATATCTAGCTAAGTAGTTCTCTCCTTTTCGCGAAGCCGTTAGTAATCACTTCTAATTCATTAATTCTATTATTTAACTAATTAATATAAATATAGGCTTTCTAGCTATAGTTCACTTATTAGTCGAGTATATTAGGTATTCGTTAATAAGGTCTTCCCTAGCTATTAATTTCCTTCGTTTAATAAGTGTCTTAGGCGTATCTATACTAATCTATACCTCCTTATTAGCTAATCATATCTTTATATCGTTATTAGGGAAGGTTTATACTAGCCTCCTAGTATTAGTAGTCTATAATATCGAAGTCCTACTCCTCTATTCTATTATACTAGGGCCTTTTACTAGCTACACTAAAGGTTTCTATACTTAGCCTAAGGTTATCTAAGCTAGATAGTCCGGGTATATCGTCTATTAAGACTATACCCTAAAGGGGTCTTAGTTATTTGAGATTAGCTAGCTAAAACCGATTATCGGCTCTCCTTATTTCGAATTAGTAAGCTAAAGCTAATTATTATCCTTTTTTATTTTAGATTAGTAGACTAGACTAATCCTTCTTTAGGTAAGGGTAGGACTATTTCTTTCTCTCTCATTAGTTAGTGAGGAGTATTATCTAGTCTAGCTAAGGGTCCGACTCTAAGGTTAGCTAGGTTATAGAGGATAAGGACATCGTCTATTCTAATTAAGGGCTAGACTCTAAGGTTAATTAAGTCGTAGAGGACGTTAATTCCTCTTTATTTTAAGTTAGTAGAATAGTACTAACTATCGTCTTTCCTTATTTTAAATCGGTAGACTATAACTAATTATTATTCTTCTTTTCTTTAAGATTTGGGAGGAATACCGAATATTAAGGGTAGTATAGCTATCTTCGCCCCCTAAGGACATAGTACCCTAGTCCTTTATTAGGAGTATTACTATCGCCTCTATAGGCCAGGTCGAGTGAGCTTAGTATTATATAATAGTAGGATTAATATAATAGTCGAGGCTCAAGGTTTAAAGAATCTCATATATTGAAAATACTAAGCTAAGGGGTAAAGAAGGGAGGAGTCCCTCGACTTTTAAGAGAGTATTACTAAGATCCCTAGCTTAGTCCCGCGTTTCGCCCCTGGCCCCTAATACCTAGCCCCTAGCGGATCATGTGGAGGTGCTAGCCGTTATAGGAGGAATCTAATTCTTAAATATATAAGTACTGTGGGAGGGAAAAACGCAGCAAGACAAAAACCCACATAAAACGCTACAGAGTGTAAAATCGACTAATAGCAAAAACACCAAAAAACAATAACTGTAAAACAGTCGTAAAGCAGTACAAAATCAGTATGCAAGTGCGTAGAACTCAAAGTATGAAAGTGGTGTATGATTGTTGCTCTATGGCTACGGAAACTCTGGCCTTCTTATGCGAAATGCCAAAGTCACATGATCTCGGACATGTCCGTAGTCATGTGATCAGAATGTCAAAACTACCTAAAATCGGGAAAATCGACAGTGTACGGCCAGCCGTACCACAGTACCCTTCTAGGGCAAACCTAGAGAGGGTACTTATGTATCCTTAATAAGAGTTAGCCTCCTATTATTGCTGTTTTAGGCGTATACTCATATTTTAGGAATACTACGTGAGCGAAATAGGAATGTTATAGGGATTAGGAGGGGCACACTCCTTTTAGATCCATCTCCGAGCCCGGGCGCGGTTCCTTCGTTGGGATTCGGTCCTTCCTTCACGCGGTATATTATGCACTCTGCGCTTATACCCTAACAATTTCGTACTTATCTAGGCCCCACCGTCCACCATTTTCATGCTTCCGAATATAAGAATGTACGTTGCCCGCTTCCATGTCTCTCGACAGAGTCGACCTACTTTTGGTGCTCCGGCTCTTTCTATTCTTTCCGCTCCTTCCGCTCCTACTCGTTCCTGAAGAAGCCACAACTCTTGTCGAGTTTGGGGATGGTTGGTAAGACTCCAGCAACGACGTGGAGATACGGTTTTCTTCTTGGGATGGTGAGGGACTGCATCTGTCTTGACCTTATTGCTCGTTTTGCAATCCCACCCCTTCTGAATTCCACACCTGAGCGTGTCTCTGATGAAGCTCAGTATTAAGCCTCCCCACTTCCTTCTGGGGCTTCTCGAGCTGTTCGCCCAGCTTCTCAATCTAGAGCTCCCACTACTTTATCGTTTCTTAGCTTCTTCTAATTGATCCTCCAGACTTTGCTTTATGTTAGGGCATTGGGTTGGGACAGGAAAGCGCCTTGGTTTAATGATCGTCATCGCCTTCAGGTTCTGGCTCTGGTTCCGAGTCAGAGATAACTACAAGCTCGAGAGTTAGGCAGAAATCGACAGAGATGATATTCTAGCTAATGCTCGAACTAGCTTTCTAGGACCTTGGCTCTTTGCTCTACCTCCTATAGTTTGTGTCCGCGTTCTTTTCAAGACATTATGAGACATTGGAACATGAGCTGCGGATCCTGTCCTTGAGAACTCCCTTTATCCCTGTTTCCTCGCAATCCTAGCAGCTACTAATGCCTCATCTTATATACCCGCAATACTCTATATGCTCTGGATATTATAGCCACCTTCTTTCCCGAAAGGAGCAGCCCTTGGGTATCGGGGGTATTGAGATGTGCGTCTACCAAGAGAGGTTCGTCTCGCAGGACTTGCGCTGTATTCGTATAACTTGAGGCTCGAGATTTTTCAAGGGAGGGTAGTTAAGACAGAGCTATGGAGTAAGGGTGATACTAGCTAGCAATTATAGCCGGTGACTTTGAGGTTCCGATTACGTCGGGCTTCGATTATCAATTTGTATTACTTCCCTGGACATGACAGGAAACCAGCGTGAGAAAAAATATTCAAAGTATTTAAATATACTCTAAGTTACTCAGAGTAGACTTGAGTTGAGTTGAGTAGGTTTTTTTTAGTCTGAGTTTGAGTTGAGTTAAGTAGGTACTCAGAGTTACTCAGAGTATATATAAGGGAGAACTTCTAGCTTTAGCTAGAGAGTTTATAGTTATAGATACTAGTTACTAAATAATATTAAACTAGGCCTATAAGCTAAATGCGTATATATCTAACTAAAAGAGACTATAATACTTAGCTAATATTATAAGAATATTAGTTAATTAATTTCAAAAATATTTTCCTCTATATTAATAACCTCTTCTTTCTCCTCTTCCTCCCTAAATAAACCCCAACTCTTTAAGGCTATAATATACTCAAAAGTATCTTTATTAAGCCTATTTCTATCCTTATTAATAATCCTAGCTCCTTGGCTAAAGAACCTCTCAGAAGGTACTAAAGTAGCTGGGATTTGTAAATACTTTCTGGCTATTAAAGATAATATAGGATATTTATCTTTATTACTAGACCAAAAAGCTAAAGGCTTAGTCTATAGACTTATTAGTATATAAAGTACTAAAAATTAAGATAATAATATATAGATACTTACTTGTCTATTAACTCTTCTTTCTTATAAATAAAGAGTTAATTCGTCTATATCTTCCTCTTCTTCTTCTATATATATATTTAGTTCATTCTCATCTTCTTCTAGGGCTAAGGTATTAGCTTCATTAATAGGAGGCTAAGCTACTATATAGTCGGCTTTATAACTATTAAGTATTATTAGTTTAATATTTAATAATAATTAATAAAATAAGAATAAATACTTATACTTGAAAATCCATATATAATCGGTTATATATATCTATACTTTGGCCCCTAGTAAGGCCTATAGCCTCTAATCCTTCTCTTTTAATTCTAGGATCAAGAATTAAAGACAAATATAAGGCCTTATTATTCTAGGAAATTCCTTATTTAGGAAAGTACTTTCGGAGTTTAGCTATTCCTTTATTAATAGCATTAGTAAAAGTAGTATCCTATTATAAGCTAATTAGTATATTTAGGTATTAATAAGAGTATATTTACTTACATTATATTCTTCCTTAATAATTTCTAGCCTATTATATATATTATAAACCTCAGGGATTAAATAATATATAGTTAGGTATTTTTCGGCTTATAATTTAGTAGTAGCCTTAATAAAGATAGAGAATATCTTTAGGCACTATCTTAAAAAGGTAATATCTATATCTTTTAAGATTAAAGATTCCTTATTCTTTTTAAAGACTTTAGAATTAGATAAATTAATAACTAATTTAATAGCCGGCCAAAGATTAAGGAACTCTTTAAGTATATTATAAGTAGAGGACTACCTAGTCTTTTAATCTAAAAGTATTATTAGTTATATATAATATAATATTAAATTAAATTAATTACTTACCTAATTGTGGAATTTTAGGATTCTCTATTTCTAGAGCCTCTATTTATCTTCTTAATAATCTCATATTCTCTTGAGAATATTTAACTCCTATAATAATTTTACGGATCTTTTTCTATAGAGAAGTATCTATTATAATATTAGTAAATAATATTAATATAAATAAATAAGGATTTAAATAACTTACTATTAGATACCTCTTCTTCTTCTTCTTCTTCCTCTTCTTCATTCTCTATATTATAGATATTATTATTATTAAGGTTATTATAAGCGTCCTTAATAATAGCCTTTAATATATCTTATACTACTAGGTTTAGTATATAAGCTAAATAAGGTATATCCCCTTAGAATTTTATACCCTCTAGGTTATAGTGCCTTCTAAAGGTACTAATAAGAGTATTATTAGGGCTAGCATTATCTCGAGTAATACTATAAGATATTAGTATATATATTATATTATAAAAAAAGAAAATAATTACCTAGTAATATTATACTCTATATTATAGTCTTTTAGAGTATCTAATAAGACTTCTTTTAAGTATAAACCCGAGTATTTATCCTTTAGGTCTTTCATAGCTAATAAATAAGACTTTAATTCAAAGTTCTTATTTATAAAATATCTATAAAGGATATTAGTATAATATTAAATTATTAAAATATAATATAAACTTATATAGTAATACCAAGATAAGTATCTTAATTTATAGCTATCCAAGCGTCTAAAGTTAAAGAAAAACTACTATTAGAAGTAATATTATCTTTTAGTTCTTCTTTAATAAGAGCTTTTTTTTCTAAATAAGTAGATACTAAATCCTCTTTAAGAGATCTATAGTAAATTACTAGTATTTCCCTATAAACTTATTAGTAAATAATTTTTTAAAAAAAGCTAGTAACTTACTTATATAGATAGACTAGTAGCTCTTTAAAAGACTTTGAAGTAATAGATTAAAAAGATAAGTTATTTAATATAATAAAATTTAAAAGTAATCTTTTAAATTTATTAATATTAAACTCTTCTTTTTCCGGGGATTTAGGACATTTAGAAGCTCTTTATCTAGCGAATATATCTGTAATAGTACTAGTACTTATACTAGCTTATGAAGATCTAGTTTATTACGGGCTAGGCCTTTATACAAAGAAGACTAGTAGTTCAATTAACTAAATAGAATTCTCTAAGGAGAAAAGAGAAGAGAAAGGAAAGCAAGGACAGGAACCATATTCCTTAAGGCGTCCGAGCTCCCTGAGTGACGCGTGGTTGCTCTATTAACTAAAGGGGGCGTATCACATAACTATAGACATGTCCGAGATTATGTAACCTAAGTAAGGCTTCTAGCTAAGTATATTAATCGGGTCTCGACCTATTATATTACCCCCTTCCTTACCTGCGAATACTAGCCCCGTAAATACGTAGGCAAAACTTCCTTCTATCTAATACTCTCTTCCTAAGCCTCTAAAGCCGATATCTCCTCTAGCGCGGAGCGCGGCTCCTATATAAGGCGGGCGTAGCCCTTCTATTTCATAAGTAACTTCCTCGAGACTCCCTGGCCCTATCTTATATACTTCTTATTAAGGATCCGCTCGATTTCGTACTCGTCTTTATCTCCCACGAGCTATAGTTATAGCTACGAGTCGTCCTAGGACTAATACGGTAGCGGGTCTATTATAGCTAGCTAGAGGAGCTTACTATAGAATATATTATAGATTCCCGGAGGTATATTAAGCCAAAAACTATAACTCCCTATAGCCTCTACTACTATATACTTAGTATACTTCATATCAAGCTTCTTAGTTAGTCTATCCGTCTATATATTCTAGAGGTTAAGCTATACCTTATCCCTAACCTTAAACTCCGGGGCTTAGTCTCTCTTCCGGTTTATTACTTCCTCCTAAAGCTATTAGGCTATCGCTATCACGGCTTATATATACTCTCGTATATTATAGAGCTTATATATAATATTATCTATTATCTAGATAAGTAATACTCCTCTACCTTCCTTACTAACTTTATCCTAGAGCTAGACCGGCTCTATATAGTATCTATGGGATAGAAAGAAGAGGCTAACCCCTATAGAAGTAGTATCCTAGTTATTAATTACTAGTTTAGTATATAGTAGGAGACCTACTTAGTTTACTTAGTTATAATCTATAAAGGTATAGAGGAAGGTCTCAATTATCTAATTCATTCTTTCTATAGACCTATCTATCTCGGGGTAATATACTATAGATAGTTATTAAGTGATCCCTAGTAGCTTATATACCCTTCCCTATAGTACTCCTATAAACTACTTCCCCTAATTAAATACTATAGCCCTTAGGGGCCTATATTGATAGTAGTAGGTCTTCGCGAACTACTTTACTATTATCTCTACTATAATATCCCTTATAACCTTAAGTATTACTCCCTTTCCTAGGTAATCTATAATAATTATTATATTAGTATACGCTTCACTTAATAGGAGCTCTACTATAAAATTAATCGAGATCTCTTACTAGATCCGACTCGGGATAAGGAGGGGCTTTAGGAACCCCTAACGATAGTCCCTCTATACTTTATTTCTTCTATAAGTATCATAGTTTCATATAAACTAACGTACTTACCTTAATATATTTAGCTAAAAGAATTATTATATAAGGAGAATAGCTATAATATCTCATCCTAGGTAACTATACTAAATCAAGTCATATATCTACTAAATTAGTTCTATATAGAGCTCTTCTAAGTCTAGAACCTATTATCGCCTCCGGAATAGTAGTTATCTAGACTAGGATAGCGAGCACTCCCCTATTAATACCTTAATCTTTAAGCTAGATAGAAATACGTATTTCTCCTCCTATATTACTTCAACTATCACCTAATATAGCTCGTCCCCCTCTTAGATATCTTATTATAGCTTCTTAAGCTCATCTTAGGTACGATTTCCTACTTATTGCCCTATATATCCTTTACTAGGGTAGTCTTTTTCCGGACTTTGGCTTCTTAAGCCCGGCTTAAGAAGAGCCTCTTACCCCTCGAAGACTTATCTCTTCCTTTAATACTCCTAGTCCTAATCTTCTAACCTAGACTTAGAGATTAGGGCAGGCTTCTTCTTAATTCATCGCCTTACTTATACTAGTACTATAAGGGCTATATCCTTAGGGAGATTACTTAGGGTCTCTAGTTTTAGTAGTTATAATATCCTCGACTACTAACATTTATCTTCTTCTCTAGTAAGTAAGTCTTATTCCCGCCTAGAGAGTATATCCGCTTATTTATTATCTTTCCCTAAAATATATGAGATCTTGAAATTATATTACAAGAGGATTAGGGACTACCTCATCTACTATTCTATAAGCTTCTATACTATTATAAAGTACTCTAGGTTCTTGTAATCTATATAAACTTCGAATTAATATATACTCCTTAGTTCTATATCCTATTCTTCCAAGTAACGAATAATCGCTAGTATCTCCTTATTATAGATCTTATAGTTATATTCTATAGGGTTATTCTTCTTTAAAAAGAATATATAAGGTTATAAGACGCCCTTCTTATTAACTTATATAAGGATACTACCTATACTCTACCTAGAAGAATCTATTTCGAGGATAGTCTCTCGGTTATAGTTAAACTATACGAGTATTAGGGCTAAAATAAATATCTTCTTAAGCTTCTAGAAAGTAGTCTCTATCTAGTCTAACTACGAGAATACTTGGTCCTTATATATAAGGTTAGAGAGCGGTTAAATAATCTCTGAGAATTCCTGAATAAAGTACTAATAGAAATTCATAAACCCTAGGAAACTCCTTATACCCTTAACTAACTTAGGGGCCTCCTAACTTAGGATAGCTTTAACCTTCGCTAGGTCTATACTAATACCCTTCCCGGCTTTTATAATAAACCCTAAGTACTTCGTTAATTTAACCTCAAATTTGCACTTATTAATATTAAGCTATAATCCTACCTCTTTTATTCACTAGAGGACCTTCTATATATATTCACGGTATTCCTTTCTCGACCCTAAGGAGTAGACTAGGATATTATCTATATATATAGAGTAGAACTTATCTAAGAAGTCTCTAAGGGCCTAGTTAATATACTTCTAGAAAGTACTTAGGGTATTCACTAGGCTAAAAGGGGTTACTAGCTATTTATAGAGTCTATACTATATATAGAAAACTATCTTCTACTCCTCTCCTTTAGTAATATAGATCTTATAGAAGGCGACTATAATATTAAGCTTCGTGAACTATTTCACTTTCCTAATATTCTAAAGGGTCTTATAGATTAATAAGAGTAGGTACTAGTCCTTCTTCGTAAGCTTATTTAGGCCTTAATAGTTTATATAAAACTATAGCCCTCTACTAGACTTTTATATAAAAAGGATAAGGGCTATAGTAAGAAAGTAGCTTACTTAGATAAACCCTTTATCTAGTAGTTCTATAAGTATCTTTTATAATACTAAGAGCTTATCCCAGGATATATTATATAGTAGTCCCTATAGTACTA
This sequence comes from Hyaloscypha finlandica, assembly GCA_021399475.1. Taxonomy (NCBI): domain Eukaryota; kingdom Fungi; phylum Ascomycota; class Leotiomycetes; order Helotiales; family Hyaloscyphaceae; genus Hyaloscypha; species Hyaloscypha finlandica. The sequence continues at coordinate 55,669 of JAJTUR010000181.1, forward strand.
TAGGCTCCTTCCCCTTAATTACCTCTAGCTTAATCTAGTAATTAACCCCTTAGCCCCGAAGTAGTAGTAGCTTCTCTCCTTCTACTAGGCTAAATATATTTAGGAAGTCCTTATACTATTCCGGAAGCTTTATATAAGGATCTATCTTCGCTTTCTAGGTTAGAGCTTTCTAGATATTAGCTAAGCTAGCTAAGAAGACTTCTATATTCCTCTTCTTACTCTTCTTCGCTAGGTAAGAGAATGAGGCTACTAAGACCTATATATAGTCTATTTTCCTTAACTTAGGGGTTAGTATATTATATACCCTATTCCATACTAGGGTCCCCGACAACGAGATAAATAGTTCTAATCTCAAGCTATAGATTTATATATCTTATAAACGTAACTACTATATACCTAAGATTATATCTAAATTAGTAATCCTAGGGACTATATAGAGGAAGGCGCGGAATTCGTAATAACTATTAATATCTATACTTAATACTACTACTTCTTTAATTATTTCTAGTACTACCCTATTAAAAGCTTCTATCTACTTAGGGGTAATTAATATATACTAGAGGTTATATTAACTAGTAAAGCGAGAATTAATTATTCTATATATTATATACCTAGTATTAATAAGAGTTCATATAAAATACTCTTTATTAACTATTACTAATATAAGAAAAGGGGGCCCTTCTATATCTTTCCGAAATTACTTCTAAGCTTTCTAATCTAACTCTACCTCTATATACTTCTAATAGTGACTTTTATTAGAAGCTAGTCTTTTCCCGAATTAGATAAGCTCGAGTTCCCTTTATTCTTACTCTAGCTCTCATCTAGGGTATTACTATCTCTCGCCCGAGCTATCTTTACTTTCTTCGGGGCTACCCTCGATACCTTTATATTCTTTATCTTTAGCTATTTTTCCTCTTTCTATTTCCTCTACTTACTAGCTCTAGGGGAGGTACTTAAATATAGTCTTACTCTATAGTCATATATAAAATAGTTATCTTAACTATACTATAAGTAGAGTCTCTCCTTCTTTCGTTAATTAATCTCGTCCTAAGAGGCCTAATTAGGGGTATTCCTTAGCTATTATCGTGAGTTACCTAGTATAAGTTCCTATTCTATTAGCTAGGTAAGCGAGATTATACTAGAGGGAGGGCTTTTGGGTCTCTTATTTAGCTAGTTCGGACGACGGGCTTTTATACTCTTAACTTCGATAAGTTAGTTATTAATTATTTATAACTAAGAGTAATACTCCTTATATAACTCTTCTTCCTTTATTTCAACTATTCCTTCTATAAGCTCCGTCGAGATAATAGCTTTAAGATACCCTTTCTTAATCTCATCTTACTAGCCCTATCCCTCTACTTCTAGGATTAGGTAATTAAAGTCGCTTAAGAACTTACCTAAGGGAGTCGACTTCTACTAGACCTAGTTTAATTCTCCTAAGGCCTTCTATTATTTCCTTAGATCCTAGAAAGCTAGGTCTATTTACTTAAATAGCCCTTTAACTATAAACCCTCCTTCCTTCTATATATATCCTAAGTAGGGGTATATCCTATTCGCTGCTTCTCTAGATAAGTATCTAAATCCGTACTAGACTTTCTCCCTTTCTCTACTAATTACTTTACTATTAATTTCTAGCTTCGCCCTTAAGAGTCCCTTAAATTAGGGGTAATAGGCTAAGTCGTCCCTATTAAACTTATCGGGGTTCGGGAGGTAAGCCTTTAGTTATTTTATAGTAGGGGGCTAAGGATATATGTGGAGTTAGGGTATATAGACTAGAGGGGTATCTATATTCGGGAGGGGTTCGGGGTTATTATATATTCATTAATTAAATTAATTCGTGCGGCTAGGTTCACTATTAAGTTTACTTATTATACCGCTAGCTCTAATAGCTATTAAGACTATACTATAAAGGCCTCTTATAGCTACTAAGGCGCTTCGTCTACTATCTCGGCTTTATATAACTATCTATCTATCTAACTAACTACTAGGAGTTCTGCTCCTATATCTTCGTATAATAGAGGGGTCTAATAGGTTTCCCTTCTTAAGCCTAGCTTAGGAAGAACTCACGACTTCTAATATTAACCGGAATACTAGTACTCTAGCTTCTATATATAGTTTTGGGCACTCCCTACTATCACGGGTCGGCAGTGATATGCTTAATCAAATAGTTTCCCTAAATATAAGAAGAATAATCTAAGGAGAGAAACTAAGTCTAGGCTCTATACGATAATTTGTGTTCTATATAGAGCTATTAGTAGGATAATATAGGTGCCTAGGGCTCTCAGGCACCTAGTCTCTCTATAAGTCTTAACCTATCACATTACCCCCCCCCTCCCCCTCCCCTTCCCTAGAGAGGGACTCGTACGTATCTAGTATAGTGACGTCTTAGAAGGCTAACTTAGGCTCCTAAGTAGAGTCTACGTACCCTGTCCATTTTACCAAAACCTAACGTTAGTGACCTCGACCTCGTCATATAACTCTCTTTCCTAAGATCTTCTCTACTCTATATTCCTCACTTCTATTAACTAGCTCTAGCTCTAGCTAAGAGTTAGTTATACGCTAGGATAGTAGCGGGTCTATTACTACCGGACGTAATAATCGGGAATAGAATACGTTACGGATTCCCGGTAGTATATTAAGCCTATAGCTATAAGAGCTAATTACCTTAATTACTTCGTACTTAGCGTTCTTGGAGTTAAACTTCTTTAACGGCCGCTTTATACGGATATTCTCAAGGTTCAGTTAGATCTTATCCCCTACTTTAAAGCTAGGCGCTTACTATCTTATCCGGTTAGTCACGTCCTCTTAAACCTATTATACTACCGCTATAGACGCTTAAGCCTACTTATAAGCATCTCTCAGCTTCTGTATAATAGCTTCACCCCGCTAGATTAGGCTAATCCTCTCTTATATAGGGACTTCGATATCATCTAACTCTACTAGGTATATATGGTAGCTATAGGTTAAGAAGAATAGGCTAATACTAGTACTAGTAGTATCGTGGTTATTAATTACTAGCTTAGCTAAAGGTATTAGGGACGCCTAATTCTCTTATATATAGTTGACGTATATATATACGAATGCTTCGATATTCTGGTTTATCCGTTCCGTGGACCTATCTGTCTCTGGACTAAATACTATAGATAACCTTCGTATAATCTTTAGGAGTTAGTAGACTCGTGCCCAAAGTACTCCGGTAAACTACGGTCCGTAGTCTAAGATAATCGCTTTTGGAAGACTATAATATCGGTAGAAGACTCGTATAAAGGTCTTAGCTACTACTTCTATAGTAAGACTCGAGTATAGTTCTAGGATAACGCCTTTACTAAGCCTATCTATAATTACTAATAGGTCTATATAACCCTAGCTTAATAGTAGCCTAGTAATAAAGTCTATAGAGATCTTACTCTAGACTCTCTTAGGGATAAGTAAAGGTTTCAAGAACCCGTAGTAACGATCCCTCTAAGCCTACTTCTTCTAATAGCTATCATAGTTCTATACGAACCGCCTAACCTCTCCGAGTATACCTAGCTAGAAGAACTATCTTATTATTAAGGTAGCCGTCACTTCTCGGCCTAGGTATCTAGCTATTATAGAGTCGTGAGTCTCTTAGATAAGCCCTATACGGAGCGGTTCTAACTCAGGGACCTAATAACATCCCCGGAATAAGAGTTACCCTTAGCCGTCTAACTCATACTCTGAGATCGATGCCTTGACCTAGAGCTCCGAGGGGAATACATGCTTCCCTTCTTACATAGCTCTTACTATTACTCTATACGAAGCATCTATCCCTTCCACGTCTCTCTAGAGGCTCTAGAGGCCTCCTTACGTTACTACTACTACCGGTATAGCCTATACTCTTCGTATAGCCTTTGGGGGAGCAAATATCTCTAGCTATAGTAACTAAATATACCAATACTTAAGCCTCTCGTCTAATAGGGATACCGGGAGGTCTTACTCTCTTCGCGAGAGTATATCCGCTCTCTTATTCATATAACCTAGTATATACTAGATCGTGAAGTTATACCATGAAAGAGTAAGGGACTAATATATCTAGTACTCTATAAGCTTCTGGACTATTATAAAGTATTCTAGGCTCTTATAATCTATACGGATCTAGAAGTCCTTTATACTTCTTAGCTCTATATCCTACTTATTAAGACACCGTATAATTACTAATATCTCCTTATTATAGATCTCGTAATTATATTTAGTAGGGGAGTTCTTCTTTGAGAAGTAGTTATATAGTCGGAGTACCCTATTATCTCTATATTATATAAGAGTGCCCCTAATATACTACCTAGATGAGTTAGTCTCGACGATTATCATATAATCGGCGTCGAACGATACTAGTACTAGCGCTTCTATAAAGAGTCCTTTGAGTTATTTAAATACTTAATCTGCCTTAGCTATCTATATAAACGTAGTATCCTTCTTTACTAGGCTCATTATAAGCTATATAACGTCTAAGAACCTTTAGATAAACTTCTAGTAGAAGTTTGCGAAGCTAATAAAGCTCTATACTCCTTTTATAGACCTTGGGGCTTCCTAGCTAAGGATAGCCTTCACTTTCTCGGGATCTATCCATATACCTACCCCTGCCTCGATTATAAACCTAAGGTACTTTATAGACTAGACCTCAAACTCGTACTTATTAATATCTAACTATAGTCCTACTTCTTATAGCTAGTATAGTACCTTCTATATATACTCCCTATACTCGGCTAGTGTTCCCTTAGAGTATACTAAGATATTATTAATATATACTAAGTAGAACTCGTCGAGGTAGTCTCTTAATATCTAGTTAATATACTTCTGGAAAGTACTCGGGGTATTAGCTAGCCTAAATAGCGTCACGAGCTACTTATAGAGTCTATACCTTATATAGAAAGCTATCTTCTACTCGTCTCCTTCTATAATCCGGATCTTATAGAAGACCGTAATTACGTTAAGCTTCGTAAACTACTTTGCTCTACTAATCATACGAAGCGTCTCGTGGATTAAGGGTAGCGGGTACTAGTCTTTCCTTAAGATCTGGTTTAGAGCCTAATAGTCTATATAAAACCGTAGACTACTACCTAGCTTCTATATAAAGAGAACCGGAGCCGCTACTAGAGAGTTACTTACTCGAATAAACTACTTATTAAGTAAGCCCATTAAGGTCTTCCGGAGTACTATAAGCTCGTCTCGTGACATGTTATATAGGGGACCCCAAGGCACCGTAGGTTCTTTCCTATTAACCCTCTCTAGCTTAATAGTATAGTTAGTCCCGGGACTATGAAGCGGTAGTAACTTCTCAGCTTCTGAATAGTTAAATATACTTAGGAACTTAGAGTAGTACTCTAGGAGCTTTATATAAGGGTTAGTTTCTTTCCGGACTATAAGTGCCTTCTCGATATTAGCTATACTTATAGAAAACACTTCTACTCACTGCCCCTTATACTTCCTTTTCGTGTTCTATATAAAGGCTATAGCTAAGACAGGTACTATATTCGCTCGAAAAGGGCCCCTCTTATTTTAGTTCTAGATATAGGTCCTTTGGCTCCCTATTATTAACGATAAATGATCTATACTTAAGAGTACCTAGTTCTTCTATATCTAAGCTAAGCTAAGTATCAAATTATACGATATAAGCTTTAGAGCTATATAAAAGAATACCTTATTATCTATATAGCTATTAATATTAGTTCGAATAGTAATAACCTCGTTAATCCTTCCTATAACTTATTCTCCTATTCTAATAAGCTTATAAGGAGTGATTTTAATATACTAGAGGTTATATTTCCGGGTAAAACGAGAATCGATTACTCTATATAACAGGTATCCTGAATTAACTAAGGTTTCTGTAAAGGCTTCCTTATTTATTAGAGTTAATATTAAAAAGGGTAGCTTATCTATTAAAGGCTTAAACGTTTTCTAATCCTATACTATATCCTCCTTCTACTCCATATAGCGCTTTTTATACGGAGCTATTCTTTTCCCAAGTCATTACTCTTAGACGACTCCTTAATAACCCAAGTAGTTAATAAGGACACCTTCTAGGTCGACTCTTCTTCATATAACTCCTCATAATCCCGTACGATATATCCTGCCTTTCTATACTTAAAGCAAGAGCGAGTTTCCTTCTTTAGCTTCTTCTTCTATTAGACTTAAGCCCCTTTCGGCTTCTCTTATCATACGGACGCCCCTTATATCATCCTTATAGGTTCCTATTCTATACTATTAACCGCTTAGGCGCTATGTCTTAGCGGGGAAGCTAGTCTCTACTCCCTCCTCTCTCTCGTATATATTACTTCTAAGTTCTAGCTTACTATATAGAGCTGTGAGTAGTAGTTAGTGTACGACGCTAGTGTCGGGACCGTAAGGAGGGTCCTTTGAATATTGACAGAAAGGCCACGTGATAGAAAGGCCTTCTTTATAGTATTATCCTAGGAGAGACCTCCCGCTTCGAGAAGCGTGCGTTTAAAGTACGCTAGGTATCTTGTAAAGGAGCTCGTGCCTTACTAGAGGGTATCGAGCTTCTATATAGCTTATCCCACTAACTCTAGGTTATTGTATATGTTCTAGAGTTACTAGATAAGCTTATCTAGGGTATCTCCGTCTAAGATAGACTTCTTCTCGACTAGAGTAGAGACCCACGGTGTTACCTAACCGAGGGTAGTGCTACTAAGTCTACTATAAACATACCAGAATCTTACGTCGCCCTATTCGTCGCCTATATCGACTAAAAGCTTTGCCTATACCTGAGCTAGCTATAGTTTGAATTCTGACCGCTTACCTTCGTATACTAGAGGGTCAAGTAATCGCTTACGTTACTAGTTTATTCGTAGTATACTGAGTAAGTCATTAGCGGTAAACTAGGCTCTATCTCTATAGTTCTAGTTCTTTGACTACTGACCGTCCGGGCTCTATACCAGCTCTCTCTAGTCGTCGTCTATTCGCTAGTCCACCGGATTCTGTCCTAGTAAGGACGAGGCTATCTATTGAGCTACGCCGCGTATAAGCTCTCTCGTATGAAGCTCGATAGCTTCGAGTCGGTTCACGAGATACTCAGCCTATGCTAGTATCTCTATTACTAGGGTTATTAATCCCAGGCTCACGGGGGAGCTTATCGTATATAGATAGGAGTCGTACGGTAAGGCTAAGTCAATAGCTCGTCTCGATAAGCGATAGGGAGAGATTATTCTAATATCACGGGTTAGTAGTAATATACTTAATTAAATAGTTTCCCTAAATATAAGAAGAATAATCTAAGGAGAGAAACTAAGTCTGGGCTCTATATGATAATTTGTGTTCTATATAGAGCCGTTAGTAGGATAATATAGGTGCCTAGGGCTCTCAGGTACCTAGTCTCTCTATAGGTCTTAACCCGTCACACCTACTACTAGCTTTTATATACTCTAAAGTCTTACTAATACGTTAGCTTTATAGGTAAGTTCAACTAAGGTCTACTTCTAACTTCGTCTACTCTAAGCTTCGTTATCTATATATAGGTTCAGGCCCTCCTTACTTCTAGCTTTCATACGCTCCAAAATCTTACTAATACGTTAGCTTTATAAGTAGTTTCGACTAAGGTCTACTTCTAGCTTCATCTACTCTAAGCTTTATCGTTAGCTATATATAGGTTCAAGCTTCTCCTTACTTCTAGCTTCATATATATATAATCTCTAGTTAGTAAAGATAGGAGAGAGAGAATTCTAATATCATGGGCTAGGCCTTTATATAAAGAAGACTAGTAGTTCAATTAACTAAATAGAATTCTCTAAGGAGAAAAGAGAAGAGAAAGGAAAACGAGGACGGGAACCGTGTTCCTTAAGGCGTCCAAGCTCCCTAAGTAACGCGTAGTTACTCTATTAACTAAAGGGGGCGTGTCATATAACTATAGACATGTCCGAGATTATGTGACCTAAGCGAGGCTTCTAGCTAAGTATATTAATTAGGTCTCGACCCATTATATAGTTATTTTATTAGAAGAATTACCTATAATAATAGTTAATATATATAATATAATATAATATAATATAATATAATATAATATAATATAATATAATATAATATAATATAATATAATATAATATAATATAATATAATATAATATAATATAATATAATATAATATAATATAATTTACCTTTATCTAGGTTATTTAAAACCCTACTAATATTAAATGCTTTATATTAAGTTTTATAGTATTTAATATAGTTTGAAGTAGAGTTATTAACTCTTTAATTTATAAAGGTTTTACTATTAAAATTAATTAGTAAATATAATTAATATAAAACTAATATATAATAATATAACTTACTAATAGTTAGGATATAGGCACTTAATAGTAACTATTTAATAGTTTTCGAGCTTCTCAGGGTTGCTTTTAGTTAGGTCTAGTATCTTTTTAAATAGTTCTTTTTTAAAGATAATAGACTATTCTTTAATAGGCTCTAGTTCGAAAGTAGGGCGGTTTTGAGCTATATTAAGCTTAATAGTAGTAGCTTGAGAGGAGGACATCGTACTAGGTATATATAGTATATATATCTAAGGTAATATAATATAAATATAATATAAGAGTATAAAGTAAAGATATTTTAAAGAGTAAAGAAGGTCTCTTTATCTAGGAGTTAGGTCCCTATATATACCTACCTCTACTATTTTAGAAACTTCGAAAGTATATTAATAATATCTTAATTTATAATTAATATTATTAATATAAAAAGAATTTATAAGCTATAGAAACCTTTAGAATATACTAGAGTTATTAATTACTAATCTTATTACTAATTAAATCTATACTCTAGAAGCTTCTAAATTATAAATTAACTACTTATTACTAAGTATAACTAATAGTAGGTTTTAGATTACTTATATCTAGTCTAGTTCTTTAGTTATTAATAAGTAACTACGATTCTATAAGGTTCTTTACCCTCTAGCTACCCTCGGCTACGCTCGGGTAAACTTCGGCTTAGTCCTAAAGGGGTTTAGAGCCTCGCTTAGGTCATGTGCTAGATCACGTGACTAAATATTCGAATCTACTCTAAGTATACTTAATTATTATTGAATTGAGTTGAGTACGTTTGATTTTAGTCTGAGTTGAGTTGAGTATATAGCTGTACTCAACTCAACTCAACTCATTTCTCACGCTGCAGGAAACATTTTCGTCATTAATAATATCCGTCTCTTAATACCTAAGCCTGTTCGCCTTACTAAGTATATTCACTAGTTGACTTACGCTAATTATTTAGAGTAGTACCTCGATAGCGAGATTAAGAAACTGCTCCCTTGCAGACTTGAGTATATCCTTACTATAAGACTCGAGGATTACACGCACGAGAGGTAAGCCGGGCATAGCCTTCTCGATCTAGGGAGCAGTGGCCGCGTTGGTAGTCACATGGGAGCTCGAGTGGGGGGTAATGGAGGGAGCTCGGTGCAAAAGACATTCTAAAACTTATTAGGGTAAAGTAAGATTAATCGTACGAAAGACTCGTCCGTCCTCCTTATAGAAGAGCTCGGGGAATATACGCTCGAAGATAAGTAGAATGGCCATGTTTGCTTACTTTAAAGCGTCAAATGATATGCGTATAGACTGCATTTGCCTCGTAAATGATCGTTCTTGAAAGGTGCGCTCCAGGCTAAGCGAGGTACAAGAATCATTACATACCTAACGCTCTTAACAGTTATACAATAAGTAATATTTATTTCAAATAGGTTCAAACCGACCATCTCTCATACTGCCACATATATAAGTGGCGTTGGGTCGGGATTAACCATCGTCAAGTCCATCACGATTCACGATGATTTTGCGAGATGGGATGTTCAGGTACCCCACAACCCAAGCCCACTTAATCGGCTAGAACTATCTGATTACCTACGCCGAAGCTGGAGCCGCTTGAGAAGACGAGACAGGAGGCTGGAAAGGGCGCCTGTATCGACGACGGTTCTAGCTAAGGATAGCAAGAACATTATCATCCCACGTCAGCCTCATCGTCTGCCAGTTCGTGAATCCCATCGCCATCGCGAACATCTCGTAGATGTACTATATTGTGTTTGTTGTGCTCAACGCTGGACTGTTTGGGGGTTCTTTCCCGAGACGAGAGGGTAGAGTTTGGAGGAGAATGAGAGATTGCAACGGTATTTGAAGGTGACCGGGCTGCTGTCATGAATACTATTCCTGAAATCGCGGGGAAGGGGGTTGGAAGGGGGAATGTGGATGTTGAGGAAACCAAAGCTGGATGATGGCGCATCTCACGGCTTGGGCGTGAAGGTGGGATCTGGTTCGTAGCTGAGAGCCCCAACAAGATAGCTGGTCGCCGGAAGAGATAATTCATTGCTGTACCTATCACACCCCAATGCAGCCGGTTATGCTCCTCTCCCCTTTCCCGCTATTCACAGCCACGCACCTCTCATCCCACCTCCCCGAAATCGTCTTGAGTTATCCATCAAGAAATGCAATTCCAATGCCAACCAATATATACCCGGAACGCCTGACATGAACAGTCATTTCATAACACCATATGCATGTCTCGTAACACCCGCCACTTCCCCGCGATTCTCCGTTTTAGTCCAGTCGACTCGGCATTTCTTCTTCCTTGAACCGTGACCCCCTTATCGCTTTCTCTTTCTCCTCGCCAAAACTCTGCCCGCGACTCCTCCTCTCCTTATCGTCTCCATGCAACCCATTACTCCGCCGCCGCCGCCTCTCCTCCTTCACCCTCTCATGTATCGGTGGGAGGCCTCTCAGACTGTTCCTTGCCGCCTTCTCAGACGCATAACTAGCCGACCTTGCATGTCCATTCCTATCGCTCGGAAAGACGCCCGTGCTCGAGAAGGTGCTGGATCTATCCGGTTTAGTGAGAACGTTTGACCGCCTCTTCGACCCTCTATCCGCAGCCCCGTTTGCGCTGCCTAGTTCGTGGACCGGCAGGACTGCTCCGTACTCCTTCGACGCCGCACCTCCGTACTTTGCTCCTCCATTCGCAGCACTCGCCTCAACGCCCCTAGCCACAACCGTACTGCCCGAGCGTCGCGCATCGATTGTGGATATGGTCCTTCCTCGCCGTCCCGGCTTCCCACCGACAGTCGGCCGCGACTGCCACTCATGCGAACTCGTGTTCATAAACCACCACATATACAACGCGCCCACCACGAATACTGCCGTGAGGAACCACGCACCGATTTTGTCCGCTTTCGTCGGCGGACTCACAGTCTCCCCTAGTGGGATCGAAGAGGAGTTATACCCCGCGTGCGGGTTACTCGGGCTCGTGCCACCCGTCGTGTTCGTAACCGCCGGAACCGCCTTACCTACCATCGTCCCTAACACAACTTCCAGCGCCGCCATCTGTTGACCAACTCCAGCTGTGCCATCCCAGGTCCCGTTGTTGTACCATTTTAGGCCACAGACGTTACCGGTTGGGGCGCCGGTGCATTGTGCTGCTGCTGCTTTGGCAGAGGATAGAAGGAGAGGGGCGATGATGGAGTAGGTGAAGGGTGCCATTTGGGTTGTTGCGGCGAGCCAGCGGGAGAGGTAGGCTTTGAAGGAGCGCTGGTCGACGTTACAGGCGCTGTGTTCCTCGCAGATGTCTTTCATTACGCCGTCGGGGAAGTAGTCGAAGACTATTGTGCTTAGCAAGTTAGTGGTTCTGTTTTTCCAGAGATCGGATTGTGTCTGTGACGTGTTAGTGGGAAGGTGTGTGGGGGAAGAAGGGAGAAGGGAGAAAGGGGTGCGCATACGTAGTTCCACATAGTACTCGCTCCCATGAGCATCGTCCCCGCATTATAGCTCCACTGCGTATGATCCATCGTCGTACAATTCATCCGATCCGCCTCCGTATTATCATAAACATTATAATTTCTATCAATCAGCCCGATCTGCCACATCCAATCCCAGACCTTCTCTGCCCACTGTGCATACATATCGTCGTTCGTATATCTCGCCAGTCTGGACGCGATATTGAAGAAACATCCATTCGATATAGAATTCTTCAAGTTCCAGCCCGTGATCTGGTAGATCTGCCATCGAATTCCCCCGTTGCAGGTCCGCGTGTCCCAGCGCCCGGACTGCTCGTTGAAGACTGCTTGCGCGAGGGACAGCCAGGAAGGTTGTGGGTATACCGGGTCGGGAAATTTGTATTCTGCTGCTTGCAGTGCGGCCATGCCCCAGAATTCTTGATCATCATTCCCCAGTGATGCCGAGGCATTGGGAGGCATGAAATCATTGTGTGGTCCGACCTGCCATTGTAACGCTTGCATCGTCAGGTCGTTCCACTTCGAGTCGCCGGTGTAGTGCCAGTAGTTGACCATCGCTCCCCACATTGCGCCTGCTTCCCACCAGTAGTATGGTCCTGGCAAGATCCCAGGCGTTTGCCCGTACTGGTTTCCGACGTAGTAGCTCATCATTCCTGCTGCAATTGTGGCGGCTGCGTCTTTGACCGATTCTGTGGTGTTGTCAGCTGTGGCCGAGGCTGGGCGGGGTTGAATTTGGAGCATACGGGGACTCGTCCAGTCCACATCAATGGCAGTTGTACATTGTATTGTACACAGCCATAGTAAAGCCAGACTCCTCCTGAATTGCACCATTTTTGCGACTGTCGCATCGGTTGTTGTGGTCGTGTGTGTCCGGGTCAATATCGAGCCTGTGTGACAAACGAACGTGTGGTCTGACTCTACGAGCGCCGCCAACTCATCGAAAGTGATGCTCCTTGAAGATCGAGCGCAATTCGTCCGCAAACTGCAGAGCTTTCAGGCCAAACAGTCAAGACGATGAAGGGGCCGACGACATGTCGTTGTACGATGCTGGTGCGGCGCAAAGCATGGTGGTTGGGGCCTGCGTCGAAAACCTGCACGCTGGTGCGTTCTGGTTAAAGACAGGCAGGCAAAAGTCGGGGTTCGTCGGGCGCTCCAATGCGGGCGGGCTCACGATGGCACGATGTGCTGCATCCCTGTCTGCTGATCTGCTCGAGAGTCGAGATTCACAAAAGCCAAGGCAAACCGAGTGTTGCGCGAATCAGCAGCGCTGGCCGGCGCAGGGTCCCGACGAAGATGGTTCGTGGAAGGGCGGTCGCAGGAGCAGGGAGCCCCTTTGGGAAGGCGGTCAGCAGAACAGGTGGAGTGACGTACGCTTTTACGAGGGGCACAGTACGGCACAGCGCAGCACGGCAGAATCGCAGCAAAACCATTTCGTATTTTGTCTTGGCGTTGTGCTGCTTTTGGTTACGTTTCGATATCACGTGGTGCGGGGCGGGGTTGGTGCAGGGCCGCTGCAGGGGTGACTCGGGGATTCCTTCCTCAAGCGATCGAGGCTGAGTCGGCGGCCGAACAGGCAGAGAAATTTGAAGCTTTTGACGAAGCTTGACAAGTTGACAGAAGCTTGGGGGTTTCCTCCCTTACATAAGGTAATTGGAGGGCCAAGCGTCGACAAGCAAAGAGGTGCATTTAAGCTTCAGTTAGCGTCTCGCCAATGAAAAGGGGGTTGGTTAGTCATGGCAATGCAACCGCTCCTCTACCACACGGCTCCAACTCTGCTCAGCCTGCCCATCCAACGAGATCCAGCTTCAGATCCTCAGATATGCATTTTGATCACCACCCTACATCCCCCAGACAAGCATAGATGCTCTCGGCCCTGTGACTCTGGGAACAAAATTTGATCTTTGATTCCTTGTCGCACACTCGTTTCTCGGCAACGCGGATGTGCACTGTGATAGGCAGGTGATTAATAGCTGCACCTGGGCAGGTTCGATAACCCCTATCTCCTCCGTGCCAGCTGGCTGTTGAACCAATACCGACAGTTCGGTTCAAACTGTTCTGCTACATCAGGGGTAGGTGGGATCAGAAGGGTGTCAGCAGGGTTCGCGACCGCAAAAAGCGGGTTTGCTCCGCTAAACCGAAATTCTAATCGAACAATGTTCCAGCTATTCCATTCATGGACTTTCATGCATACTGTTTGACGTTTCTGTTTTCTTGCACTCTCACAATACGCGCCGGACAGCTGGTTTTGGAAATGGCTGAAACCCAGCAGTTGGTGGTTGGGCCGCCTTGTCTCGACCCTTTGAACCGCCCCAAAAGCGTTTCAAAGTCTGCAGATTATTAGTTATAACGGGGAAGATTTCCAAGAATGCTTCCTAATGATTTATTTCATGGTTGCTTCAGTTATCTTCTCTTGCTGAAGGTAACGAAATTCATACTACAGTGGGTGGCCACATATCTGTCCGATTCGCTTAAATCGCAATTCCCCCACCACAACTCACTATCTTATTTATTCCACTAAACAAGTAATATTGAAGCTATTTACGATCCGATTAAAGCATATAATAGCTGAGTGCTTAATTGACAATTCTACCAGTTCAGTATTTTGTATACCACCCATTTGCGGCCTTCACAGCGTCCACACGCTTTTGCATCCCCTCAGCTAGCTTATTTAAGAGCTCTGGCGCTAACGTCTCCCACGCTTCCTGTGCACACTGGATCATAAAGTCCATTACGGCCTGGCTATTGCCCATACCCTTAAGCTCAGGATGTGCTCTATCGATTTCCGCTTTTAGCATCTTCCACAGGTTTTCTATCGGGTTTAAGTCTGGGGAATATGGTGGCCAGGCCATGACTTCTATTCCCATCTCTGCGAAGAACTCCGTGACCTTGTGTGCCTTGTGGATAGGGGCATTGTCTTGCATAAAGACGCTATCGTGTTCGAGTATCGTAGGAAGGTATTCGGCAAGGACCTCAAGGTATACTTTAGCTGTGACGCCCCCCCTCTTCGCATTCTGGTCCCCCTCCATCACTACTAAGTCACTCCTACACCCAAAGCCGAACGCTGCCCAGAACATCTGTGTTTTACCCTTTGGAGGCTTGGTTTGAATTGCCCAGATTTCTAGGCCTTCACCTATGAGCGTTGACGCGTAATTAGTAAGGGCACATTAGATATAAAGGAGGGGGTGATTTACCCCGCCGGCGATATACCCACTCGATGGCGCCCCCCTTCCCACGCTCGACTAAGCACTCATCAGACCACCGTAACTGTCTCCAATACTCCACCGGCTTCCCATCGTACTTTGTAGCCCATTCCATACGTAGTAGCGCGTGCTCTGGTGTGAGAAATGGCCTCTGCTTCGCACGCCACTTCTGAATACCCGATTTCTTGAGGTACCGGTAGATTGTCTTCTTAGAGGAGTATAGTGCGCAGGAAACAAAAAGCTGTTGAGCAGTAATCTTGGGATTTATCACAATCGCACGTCGTATGAGCCGGTGGTCCCCAATAGTAAGGACGGAGGGTGCACCTTTACGAACAGGAGTGATGCAAGAGACCTGGTGAGACGCGTTTTTGTAGATCTTCCGGCATGTCGAGTCTGTAAGCTTTTCTAGCCGTCCAATCGCTGCGAATTTAATACCATGATCCCGAGCACCTACTACTTGAGATCTAGTATTAGGAGATACCTCTCCTAAGGGTGGTCGTGGTGTTCCTGGAGCGCGCATTAGTAGGTAGGAAGGATGGTTGAACACGTGGAAACGCGATTATTTAAGCGAATCGGACAGATATGTGGCCACTCACTGTAGCTATCCACTATTTCCCCTCTCCGGACCTGTCAATTGCACCATGGCGCCGATACAATGGGATGCATATCGAACTCTCAACATCGCCAGTCGAGACAGCAACAGCATGACCTGTGTTGGAAACAACAGATTTGGAAAGCGATGTCATTGGGACATTCCAAACAAGAAATTCTCTCAAATATGCTCCATACTGGACGAATTCGAGACCAAGGCACCTGCAAAGGCGATAAAGTCACTAGAACGTCTCGCTCAATTGAGTCTTTGTGAACAATACCATCAGGGCCAAGCTTTCGAGAAGATTGATGAATGGGAAGTGGCTATTCAGGACGCAACACGATTCTACGAGAGTGGTAAAGGTCTGAAGGATAAGAATCGAGAACTGAAAGAAATGTTGAAAGAAGAAAGATCACAGAGAGAAGAGTTGGAGCGAGAATTCGAAGCAGAGATTTCACGAAGAAAGCAGGAGCTGGAATCGATAGGCTCAATACGTCTGGAGGTGTCCTCATTGAGAGCGAAACTCAAACAAGCAAAGGCAGAAGAAAGGGACAGCAAAGAAGTCGCCCAGAAAATCTCAAACTCCTACGATAAATGCGTAGCTGAAACGGAGGAGCGCATTTCGAAACTTCAAGCTGGGTGGAAGGATGAACGTCTGAATATGAAAACAACGCTGCAGAAGGAAGCGCAGACAAATCGCTCCATACGCTCAGATTTGAAGAAGTTGAAGGAGACCGAGATGACCCTTTCCAATCAGGTTTCTGAGTTGACCTTACGACTCGAGACCGAAATTCACGCAAAAAACACACTGGAGTCGGAACTGTTTCAAATGAAAAGTGAACGAGACTTGGCCTTGTCAGAGAATAATGATTTCAAGTCTCAGCTCGAAGATTGTGCAACGACAATCGACCAACTTGGGTTCAGCTTGGAGAAAGCTGAAGAAGCCAGAGATAGGTTGTCTGAGGAGGAAGAACGCCTTCATGCTCGGCTGAGTATCGAAGACCAGAATATCAAGGCAATTGGCGACGCGAAGGCTCAGCTCGAGGAGAAGTACACAGGGCTTTTCCAAGAAGTGGGGACACTCAATGCTCAACTATCATCCGAACGGCGCAGCGGCGCAGAACTACGCCAATCTTTGCAGACAGCAACAAACAATCTATCGCTTACCCAGACACAACTCAGAACGGTCAAAGAGGACTTTTCCCACAACAAGGATGAACTAGGAAAGCTTCAGGTTGAATTTTCCAAGGCGCGAGATCACTTTGAAGAGGAGCGACGGAATTTGTGCATGCATCAAGCGGCATCCGCTGCTCGTATGGACAAATTAATACAGGAAATGGCATACACCAAGCTCCATCCTTTCAGGGCGTTTTTCGTGAACGTGTTCGAGGTCGTTATTAGTTGGTCGAAGTCAGTGTTTGCGTGCTTTGGAAGATGGAGGAGACAGAACGCGGTCGATCCCCCAACCATGGAAGAGAACATGGCGTCTGCCTGACGCTGCTGTTCAAAGTGCTCTTCGTGGAATTACATTCGTGATTAATGGTCTTGGTGGTCGCTGAAGGGGACCATCTCATTGAAGGAAAGGGGGTGGTTTTGGCGTGAGGTCAACCCATGTAATTAATATTTGTTAAAATTATAATGCACATCCTCTTGGCTTCAGGTGCTTACACGTCCCTAATGTAATGATTGTCCTTGTTGCTCACTTTCTTCTGCGAGTCTAAAAGTTCTAGGACATTATTACTAGCAGTGATCCAAACTCTCTTACGGCGATAAGATTCCTGACTACTCTAGCTCAATTCCAAGACCACATTGCACTTTTTGGCCGTAGTATGCGGTATTGAGATGTGTACAGTAGGCGCCTCTAAATATTGTCTGGTCGATGTTTACTTTACTTCAAATCAGTGTGACAACATATTGCTAACCCAGTTTTGTGGTTAGCAGCCCTCTTGTAGTACAGTACAAATCCTCGGGCAAGCTTTTACTTGCGGTATTGCCAGCTAGCGGTATTTTCGCCCGCATGTGCACTATCCCCACTCTTGTATATGTTCCCTTCTCTCCCTGGACTCTCTTCAAGAGTAGGCCCCTGAAATCAACCCCGCCTCTGCTTCTCTACCACTCAAACTTCCAGCGTCCAATCAGTGGCAGACACATAAGCTCTGTGTTTCTGGGTATCGGATAACTATCGAATAAAACATACCCAAAAGCTCCGTAAGTCTTCACCTCTGCTGGGAATATTCCTTCATCTGGTCTCGCTTCGTACACACTACCGTACTTTGCAGACTGGTACTTTGTGCGGACGTTGGCCGGTACGTCTTTGCCGATTTCGTTCCAGACGTGAATATAGCATAACCCCCCAGTAATCTCCATAACGGCAGCCTTAATTTGACCAAATGGGTCTCTCGTCTTCGGGGTGAGGCGGACTCTTGTGACAACAGCCAATTTCTTTAACGACAAACACAGGTGCCAGCACCTTTTGGAATCCTGATCAAACTCAATCGCTCCCTTGACTAACGCCCAAGACAATGTTAGAGCTCGGTACCCTTTTAGAGGTACTAATGGTGGGTATACCGCATGCCACAACAGACTAACAGGAAATTCATCTTCCCATAAGCCAGCAATATAGACTCTTTTGGTAAGATCACTACGCCACCAGATATTGCGACGAGTTTATCAGTTTCTCTGGTTAGTCCAGCTTTGCTATAACGTTGTAAAATGTCGTCCCATCTCAGGGTTGCGTCTCTAGAAATAAGATGTCGGCCGAAATGGATTCCGGGTCCGACGCCTTCCATTGAAGAACCTCCTTAGAAAGACCCAGGAAAACTTTCGCAAGCGCGTGCCCTATTACAGCTCCAAAATAGCTGAGCTTTTGCGAAGTGAAGCGTTTGAGGCGATAGGAGACGTTCCTTAAGGACTCATGCTCTTTGGTTCAGAGGTGCATCGTCGACGTTGCTTTTCCAGCGGACATCGCTCGCCTCCGTAAATTCATATAAGCGGCCTTGCGAACCTGGTGCTACACACGCGAATCCCACTGTTAGGGTGGAGGTCGACTCTCACACTGTAATCTTACAAGCGTACCATTGCCTATAAACTTATTAGTCATCCATCGCCTTTTTGCATGCCTAGTCGACTACATAGGACTAGTTTGATCTACGGGTCTCTTTTCGGCCCCCTAATACATAGGGGGTGTTTTTTTCCCTCGAAGCCCACATCATTCAACTCATCCTTATCACCTATATTCTAATTTAGTCTAAGTTCCTTTAACTTCACTAAGCTCCCCTTCCTAGGATCTTAGAAGGCAATAATCCATTAATATTAAGGTTAGTACGTCTTCTTATCCCGTATTAGCTACCCTAAAGAATATACCTTCTTCTTGATAATAGAAGTTAGATTAGATAAGAAGCCCCACATAACGTAACCTAGGGTATAATAGTAACTACTATATTTACTCTTAGTTATAATAACTAGGTAAGAGTAATTCACTAACCTTTTTCTTATATTAAAAGTAAAGAGTATAATTATAAGTAGTAGTAATTATGAAAGGAACTAGATAGAGTACTAGTTCTAAGAGTTCTAACTCTTATCTAGAGTAAGAATATCTTTCTTCTATTTATATTAGAGCTATATTTATATATATATAGTATTTATTAAGATTACTTATAATATGACTTATAATATTACTTATAATATTACTTAAAATATTTACTATAAAAGAAAATACTAATAGTATATATAGTAATAGATATATATATATATATCAAATTATAAGCTTAAGATTTCGAAGGAATATACTATTTAATCACACTTTTATAGATTATCACGTGCCGCGTTACGTGCGCGGCCCATCCCGTAGACTAGACCTAATTAGGTATAATAGAGGTTCGGGAGTATAGTTTAGTAGCTTAACCTCCTGAACTAAACTCCTTAACTTCTAGAATATACTACTTTACTAACGATAAATATAACGAGCATTCTATAACTATATATAATAGTACTTAGTATTTCTAGTAAACTAATACTAATTAGTTAGTACTTATAGATTAGAGGTATTTAGATTTACTCTAAAAGTATTCGATAGCCTAAAGCAAATCTAGTCTACTTATATTAAAAGGAGAAAACTACTTATTAACTCCTATAAAAGTATTTAGTAGCCTAGGGAGTAAATAACTAATTTTTACTAAGGGAAACCTCTTATTAACTCCTACGAAAGTATTTAGTAGCTTAGGGAGATAATAATTGATTTTGTTATTAGAAATAGCTATTTACTTAGTTATTCTTAGTTAGTAGAGACTACTCTTTTTACCTCTTTTACCTTAACTTTAATCACTTTTCGATACCTAAAGCGATACTCTTAAGATAATTCTTTTATAAGGCCGAACCTTCTCGTAAACTAGTAGAGTAACCTCTATTTAATTATTTCTTTATAAGGCTAAATACTCTTTATAACTTACTAGAATAATAACTTATTTACTTATAATAATCCCTTATACTAGGAACTAGTCGAGAATACCTTAATTATGAACCTATAAACCTCTAATACCTCTCCTTTAAACCTTAGAACCTCTAAACCTCTTAAAAAACTACCTCTATAGTACTAAGATTATAAACTTAGAAACTACCTATTCTATTTATATATTACTATAATACCGGGAAAACCTCTAGAATATATACATATACTATATATACTTGAAAGATACCTTAATTCCGACCTCAAACCTCTCGAAACCTCGATTTTCCTCTGATTTTTATACCAAATTACTTCGATTTCTTATATATATACTTCTTTATTATCGACGTGTATTTACTACAAAGCGATACTTTTAATACTAAACCTTTAAACCAAATTACCTCTTTTATAGTTACTTTTAGCTCTTTAGCTCTTTCTTTACTTCGAACTATATATATATATATATATATACTAAGGAAATAGAAATAGATGAATAAAAGATGAGAATTAAAAGGTAATAGGACGGAATTAACGTAATTACGGTACTAAAGGAGGACCTTAATAACTATATTAATACTAAGATATAGTAGTATACTTTATATAAATAATCTAATAAAAATCTATAAGAGCTATTCTAGGAGGACTTTATAACCTTTAATACTATAACCTAGAATAAAGTTAACTAAATTATTATTTATGCCCTATAAGCTTTCTTATAATACAAGGGTATTTATATTAAATAAAATAGTAAATAACTTATAATTATATAGTCCTTAGTTAATATTATCTAAGAGGAAATATAAAGCAAATAAGAGATTATAGATATTACTAAAAAAGGCAGAATTCAGATAAATCTTATATAGGGACTTATTACTTTAGCTTATATTATACTTAAAGGTATTAAGAATACTCTATTATCGAACTAGTTAAACTAGTATATCCCTCTCTTAATACCTTCCCTTTTAGGGACTCTTATACTACCTCTACTACCTTAATTACCTAAATTACTACCGGAACTATTTATACTAGTACTAGAACAATACTAAAATACCCCCTTACTAACTAATAAAGGGAAGCTAATTAGAGAAATTACTAGAATCTATATAAACGAATAGAAGTAGGATAATAGGAATAGTAGTTTTAATTAGAAACTCACTATTTTCTATAATATCTACGAATATATAAAGCTTTTAAAAGAGGCTATTATAAAGGCTTTCTCTACTATATTCAAGGGACTAGTACTAGACTACTTCTATAATAACTATATATCTAAGGACTCGTTTAATTACATTACTATATACTTCTATAGCTTCTTTAAAAGCCCTAGATATTAATAACGAAATCTAGACTAGTGAAACGTGATTATATAGTCTTTAATATTAGAGAAATATACCAGAAAATCGACTTTTGCGATTATTTAGTTAATAATTAATGAATTATATAAACTATAATATAGCCTTATACTTACCTTAATTACTACTTATTAAGACTCCGAAGTATATAAATACGCTATTTTAGACCTTTTAGTAGCTCTTAGTAAGCTTCTCTATAAGCTATAGTCCTTAATTATAGCCTTTAAGAAACTTAATCCAAATAATATAAATACCTTCTTTACTAATTAATAATATTACTTAAATAATTACTTAGATAGTTATTAGTTCAGAAATCGTTAATACTATACTAATTATATGAACCCTTATAAATACCGCGATATGGACTCTTTAAAGTTATACTTTATATACGAGAAACTAGACTATTAATCCTAGAAATACACGGATAAGGAGCGATAAGATAAGAAGGCTCGATTTAGAGCTAGAAACCTCTATAGGTTTAGAGCTATAGACTCCCTAGACTTTAAGAGGAAGTTTATAAGAGCGTATTTATACTATATAGCTTTAATTAAAGGAGAAAGGAGAGACGAATAGGGTAATAGGAGTAGAGAAGATAAATTAAGTAGTACTTTTAATACTCTACTAGTAGATATAGAGGACCCTAAGGAATAGGATTCCTATTTTACTTTAGCTAAAACCCTCTTTATTACTCTTAATTTATAACCTCCTAAGCTATTAAATATAGCTAGTGACCTTATAAATAACCTTATAAACCGCTCTTATACTTACTTATTAATAAGAGAGAATAATACTATAGAATCTAGTAAACTACTTATAGAGGATACTTGAACCTTTATAGTAAGAGGTACGTCTAGGTATAATACTAACCGCTTTTATGGAATCGTAATAGATACTAGAGCTACTAAATACTTAATTATAGGACTTAATTAATTCTAAGCTTTATAATAGATAAACGATAGTATCGAGCTTAATAAATCTACTAAAGGGAGTATTAAAGTTAAGTTCGGAATTAGTATATTATCTTCCTTAGGATCTACGATTATAGATATACTAATTAGGCTTATACGATTCTATATTATACCTTCGAAGACTCTATTTTTACTTAGCTTAGTAGATATAGATAAAGCAAAGGTCTATTTTAATAACTTCTAGAATTAACTAATTACGTTTACTAAGAAACAGATATTAGTAATATAATAATTCGGTTATTCTTTCCTCTTATAAGACACCTTACTTAAGACCTTTATATTAGAATCCTTTACCTCTAACCCTTATTTCCTTATAGAACCTGAATTATAATAATTATACTATTAATTTAGTTATTTATTAATCGAGAAACTACGAAATATCCTAGAATAAGTAAGCTATAAAGTTAATAAATAAGCCCTCGAATACCTTATAAGATACTACGAGTAGTACTAATTAAATAAGAAATTACCTAGCTAATTTAAGTTTAACTTAAGGGGTAATATTAGCTTTAATTTCTCTATTATCGTCGATATTTTCTATATATTCGAGAAGCTTATACTATATATTATTAACGAGGGAATATAATATTAAGTGAGACGATAGCTATAGAGCCTTAGTACTTAATATATATAGGATACCCTAAAATAATACTAGATTAATACTTATTTAGGACTTCTTAATTAGATTACTATAGATACAAGGAAGTAGTTTACTAGTAAAGAGTTCATATAGCTTACGAATTCAATAAGAACTAAAATTAAGATCGTCCTTATAAAAGCTCACTAATTAGTTAGAATCGTCAAATAGTACTATAATATAGTTCAACGAGCCTATAAGATTATTATCACCGAAATTAATAGAATTAATAAGAATATAGTACTCTAGATAACCTTTAAAGTAATTAATAATACTATAAGTATAATAGTAAGAATAAAGTAATGAGAAGCGAAGCTCAAGATCTAAGATTCCTATATCTATTAAGAATCTAAAGCTAAGGAGAGAAGGAGAGAGTGAGGTGTAGTGGGGGATAAGTAGCTAGGACTAGAACCCCTGAAACACTAAGTTATTTAAACCCTTTAAGCTAGAGCTAGTTATATAATACTAGCGACACTAGCTATTATAGTAAGACTAGACAGAATTATTCTTATATTCCTAGTTTATAGCGCTTTACCTCGAATAAGCAAATATAACTCTTTATCTCCTTTAGTTATATAATAATCAAATACTATAAGAAAAGTAATAAAGGAGATAAAGAGGATATAAGCCAATTATGAAGTAGTAAGAGCCTTAAATATATATAATAGACTCTCTATAGCTGATATATATGAACTCTTATTAAATTCAGAAGTCTTAGTATAGTATAAAGGGAATACGAGTTAACTAAGGTAATAGGAAGAGTTATATAAGTTAGTATCTATAGAGAGTGAGTCGTATATACTAGCTTTACTACGAGGTAATACCTCCTTTTACTTAACCTCTATAAAGCTATTTCTATAAGGAAATAAAAGCCTTAATCTTAATAATTCTAGTCCTAATCCTAAATATAACTATAGTAATAACTAAGGCGAAGTAAGTATAATTCCCTCTATTATTCCTCTGAAATACGAGAGAGGACGACCTCGTAAAATATTTCCTAAAGTTATAGTATTCTTATAAGATAACGAAATTAAAGTAGAGGAGATAAGAGATATATACTTAATAAACGATATTTAGTATAAGGACTCTTATTAAGGTAAAATCGAAGGATTCTTAGAAAAGAGAGTCTTTGAGGTTACTTTATATTTAGAGGTACTAGAAGAAGTATATATCTTTAACTCTAGGTTTATTAACGAGATTAAGAACAAGGGTACTAATAAAGAGCTTTATAAATCGAGACTTATTATTTAGGTATATAATAATTAAGAGAAGTATACTATATTAACTTTATAATAACTAGTACCTCTATATAATCTACTAGGGGCTAGGTATTAGGAGCTAGGGGCGAAATACAGGACTAAGCTAGGGATCTTAGTAATACTCTCTTAAAGGTTAAGAGACTCCTCTCTTCTTTGCTCCTTAGTTTAGTATTTTCAATATATAAGATTCTTTAAACCTTAAGCCTCGACTATTATATTAATCTCGTTATTATATAATACTAAGCTCACTCGACCTAGCCTATAGAAGTAATAGTAATACTCCCGATAAAGGACTAGAGTACTATATCCTTAGGGGGCAAAGATAACTATATTACCTTTAATATTCGATATTTCTCCTAAATCTTAAAGAAAAGTAAAACGATAATCGGTTATAGTTTATTAATTTAAAATAAGGAAAGACAATAATTAGTACTATTCTACTAACTTAAAATAAAGAGGAATTAATATCCTCTATAACCTAATTAACCTCGGAGTCTAGCCCTTAATTAGAATAAATGACGTCCTTATCCTCTATAACCTAGCTAACCTTAGAGTTAGACCCTTAGCTAGACTAGACGATACCCCTTACTAACTAATAAGAGAGAAAGAAATAGTCTTACCTTTACCTAAGGAAGGATTAGTCTAGTCTACTAATCTAAAATAAAAACGGACAATAATTAGCTTTAGCTTACTAATTCGAAATAAGGAGAGCCGATAATCGGTTTTAGCTAGCTAATCTCAAATAACTAAGACTCCTTTAAGGTATAGTCTTAATAGATAATACACCTAGATTATCTAGCTTAGACGACCTTAGGCTAAGTATAGAAACCTTTAGTATAGCTAGTAAAAGGCCCTAGTATAACGAAATAGAGGAGTAAGACTTCGATATTATAGACTACTAATACTAAGAGGCCTAGTATAGAACCTTCCCTAATAATAATATAAAGATATAATTAGTTAATAAGGAAGTATAGATTAGTATAGATACGCCTAAGACACTTATCGAACGAAAGAAATTAATAGCTAAGGAAGACCTTATTAATAAATACTATAATATACTCGACTAATAAGCGAACTATAACTAGAAAGCCTATATTTATATTAATTAGTTAAATAATAGAATCGACGAATTAGAAGCGATTACTAATTAGCTTCGCGAAAAGGAGAGAACTACTTAGTTAGATATAGTAAAATAGAGGAATAAGTAAGTAGATATCTAGGAAAGTCGATATTCTTAATAAGAGAATTACCTAAAGGGTAATACTAGGGCTTAGTATTACTAGGTTATAGCGATAGACCCGACTCGTTAGAATTAAGGATCTAGCCCTATTTACTAGTAAGGACGACTATTAGATTAATGACTAGGTCTTTAATATAAGGAATAAATTAATATAGAACTCTACTAAGTTTAATAATAAACCCCTAAAGATCGCCTATATAGTATAACTAGTCGCTAGAGATACTAGGGACCTTATATATAATTAACTAGAACCTAGTTTAGTTAGATAAATCTCGTTAGTTAAATAGATCTTTAAGATCCTCTAATAAGCTTATAGTAAAAGCAAAGAAATAGAATACTAAGAGGTAAAGGAGGACTATTAATAACTTTAATAAAGAGATAAAGTATTCCGGTATTCTAGGCTAAATTTACTCGTCTTATAACTAAACTAAGGAAATTAATAAATAACTAGTATAATAATCTAATAATAAGATAAACTTAGAGCTACTTAAGAGCTCGGGATAAGAAGTTTAATATACCTAGGGATCTCGCTAAATAGTATATAGAATAAGAGAATAAGCTTCTCTTAATTAAGAACTAGTAATCTAGAGAAAACCGCCTAATAGAAATAATCTACTATTATACTACTCTCTGGACTAGGAAGAGCGGGGTAATTAGGACTAGCTACTAATTTATACTTAATAGAACTAACGACTCGACTAGCCTTTTATAACTAAGAGAGCTAGCTTACTAGGAATTCGAGAAGAAATTAGAAATACCTAAGATACTTAATTACTACTTATATAAGAAGATAGTTATATTAAAAAGAACTACCTAAATACTTATAAAGTCACTTATCTTAAGGAAGACTATACGAATAAAATAAGTGAACTAGACTTAAATAACGTGGAATATAATTCCTATTTATTATCTAAAGAGGAATCTAATAACGATAACTCGGGAAAAGTCTAGCTCTAGGTATAGAGGTAGCTTTCCTAGAGTAAGAGCTCTACTAAGAACTAGTAGACCTTACTTAACTTATTAGCGGGGAGTAGTTCCTAGTCGAATATAGGGTCTACTAGAAGGGAAATACTATAACTTTCTAGTACTTAGTAGATACCGGGGCGAATACCTATACTCTAATTAACTAAAAGTATATTTGCCCCTTAACTAGAGTACTCTAAATACTTATATATATACTTCTAGATCCTATCCCCTTTAAGGATTTAATAAATAACCTAGTAAAGCTATCTAGTAAGTCGTTATAATAGACCTAGAAATTAACTAATACCTCTAGACCTAATAATACTTTCTATCTACTAACTTAAGCTTTATAATATAATCCTAGGGAGGAAATAGCTTACTAAATATAGTATATTACTAGACTACTAATAAAACTAGCTTAGATAACTAGGAGATACCACGACTCGGGTCCTAAAGAGGACGAGTATAGAAGAACTAGAGGGTAATAGAATAGTATCTCTCGCTCCTTTATAAGACCTCCTTACTTGGAAAGCCGAATACTAGGCTAGGAAAGAGGAATTAAACCTTAATATTATTAATATAGATAAACTAATAAACTATTTCATATATCTCATTAGTATAATAGCTTTCTAACTTAGTATAAAGGATCCTAATAATTATATTAGATCTATTACTATTAACGAGATTAACTATAAGCTAGAGAAATGAGATTAGAAACTAAGGAAATACTTATCCCTATTAATAACTACTAGGTATCTAAAAACTTACTTAGCTAGGTATTTAGCTTAAACTTATAACTTTATATATACTCTTAATATAGATGAATAGGATACCCTTAGTAATACCTCGTTCTTTGACCCTAGGGAGCTATAAGAGCTTTAGATTATACTACTCTCCTAGCTCGATAATATAGCTAGTGCTTTCTCGAGAAAAGTAGTAAATATACTATATAGTCTTAGTTATTCGACTATAAACTCTACTTTAATAGACTAGACCCTTTAATAAGGGCGGCTTACTTCTATAAAATAAGCTCCCTAGAACTAGGAAAATATAGGAGTACTTAATTAAGAACTTAAAGAAGGGTTTTATTAAGTTATCCGATTCCCCCTTTTTATTACTTATTTTATTTATTAAGAAAAAGGATAATAGCTTATACTTTTATATTAACTATTACTAACTAAATACTCTAACGATGAAGGACTACTACCTTCTATTACTTATTACTAAAACACTCGACTATTTAGTAGAATCGTTAGTATTTACTAAACTAGATATCTAATATACCTTTAACTAGATCCTAATAAAGCTAAGCTCTATAATATAAGTAGCTTTCTAGACGAGGTATAGTTCCTATAAACTAGTAGTTTTACTATTTGGACTCTATAATAGCCCTATAATATTCTAGAGATATATGAATACTATTCTAATTAATTATTTAGATAGCTTCTACTTTACTTATATAGATAATATCTTAATATTTCTAAGAATAAGAAGAAATACTAATAATATATCTAAATAGTCTTATAGAAACTCGAGGATACCGGATTATAAGTTAATATCTATAAGTATAAGTTCGAGGTATTAAAGACGATATTCCTAGGGTTCGTTGTCTCTAATTAAGGTATCTAAGTAGACCTTACTAAGACTACTATTATCTAGGATTAGGACCCTCTTATAACTAAAAGGAGGTTTAGTTATTCCTAAGCTTCTATAACCTCTACTAGAGGTTTATATAAGCTTATAGGCGAGTCTCTCGCTCCTTAAACTAACTAATAAAAAAGGATATATTATTGAAGTTTATACTTAACGAGAATTAATAAGATACTTTTAAATACCTTAGAGAGTTACTTATCTTAGTACTTATACTATTCTACTTTTAGTATAACCGAGAAACCTAACTAGAAACTAACTATTTAGACCTAGCCACTATAGGAGTACTAACCTAGAAGAGTACTAAGGATAAATAATAGTACCCTATTACCTTTTATTCTAAGGCTCTTAAGGACGCCTAGCTTTATTACGAAATCTATAATAAGGAACTATTTACTATTATCTAAGGGTTATAAGAATAGTAAGTAAAACTAATTAGTCTACCTCTTTATCTTATTATTATAGACTATAAGGTACTTAAGTACTTTGGGACGAAGAAGCTCTTAATAAGTAATAAATATAATAAATAAATATCTTATTATTATTTTACTTTTAAATTACTTATTAGTTCAGTAAAGAGAATATAATTACTAATA